>PVLC010003860.1:0-91730 GCA_004027655.1 Graphiurus murinus | reverse complement strand
AGTACAAAGAGAAAAGTGTCATATTTTTAGTTGGTAAGAAAAAAAATTTTACATACAAAATATTTTTCTTAATTTGAGCAATATCTTCAAAATGTATTCTTTCTTGTTTGCTTTAAAATGAAAGAATAAATAAAAGAATAATTGTTAGGAGTTATTCCATCAATATTATTGAAAAAGGTTTGTTAGCCAGGCATGGTGGTGCACACCTGTAATGTAGGAGGCTGAGACAGAAGGATTGCAGGTTTGAAGCCAGCATCAGCAACTTAGCAAGACCTTTCTTCAAAATAAAACATTTAAAAAAGGTAGAATGACCCTCAATTCAATATACTACAGAAAGGAAAGAAAGAAGGAAGGAAGGAAGGAAGGAAGGAAGGAGGGAAGGAAGGAAGGAAGGGAAAAGGAAAGGAAAAGAAAGAAAGAAAGAAAGAAAGAAAGAAAGAAAGAAAGAAAGAAAGAAAGAAAGAAAGAAAGAAAGAAAGAAAGAAAGAAAGATCATGTGAATGAGAGAAGTGTTGAATGGTCCTTTCTAGTTGGTCATGGTAGAGCACACCTGTAACCCCAGTACTTGGGAGGCTGAGACAGGAGGATCACTGGTTCAAATCCAACCTCAGCAACTTAGTGAGACCCCATTTCTAAATTAAAAATTAAAAATAGTTAGGGGTATAGCTCAGAGGTAGAATGCCCTGGTTTCAATTCTCAGCACCACATGTGCATGTACGTGTGTGCACGCGCACACACACACGTGGTCCATTGTAGATGTCAAATCTCTAGGTATGCCATGGCATGAAACAAGACTTCTTTGCTTTGGAGCAGTTACTTTCAGCTATAGTTTATATTCATCAGTCTGCTTATATAAATAATATCTGAATCCCTGAGCCCTCTCTGAGAATAGGAGCACCATATATCTTTTCAGAAAAGACCCCTCTCTGAGAATAAGAGCATCATATATCTTTTTATTCACCATTTCTTTTGCAGAACCCATAACAATGGTATCATGAAGTAGGTACTTAAAAAATGTCTATTGAATGAATAAATAACTGGAGAGGTGACACTCAGAAAGGCCAGGATTACATCCATGTCCCTTTATCTCCAAAAGGGTCATGACCATGCTACTTCACATATTTCAGCCTCTCATCTTCAATGCCCACCAAGACCTGTACATTTATCTGCAGAACATGAGTAACAAAGTTTTTTTTGTTTTTTTTTTCTAGACTTTGTTCATTGGGAGACAAGGAAAGAAAAGGGAACTGGATGGGAAATGGAACAGGGAAAGTATGCCTTAATGAGAATCTCATTCTTGCTAAACACATTCCTAAATTTGGGGCAGAAGCTTACCAATGTAGAGCAATTAAATGGAAGGCACTCATTATAACACTTATTCATTTAAATTAAGGGAAAATAAGAGCTATGCCAGATGTATGCAGACTTAGAATAGAATTTCTCATGTGTAAATAATATACTTTGCTTGATTTTTGTGGTTTTATATAAACAAATTGATGTTGCAAAATGCTTTATTTATTTTTTCACTTCATTTTTTAGCTTTGATGTATTTGTGAACACCCACCAGAGGGGTGCCTTTAGCAATATGTCTTAAAAGGGTGAATTCTAAGAATAGCAATCACTCTAAAGGCAAGGAATACTCATTTTACCTTTCAAGTATGTATGCAATACATGGTCCTCTCCCTTTTATCCTTTTGCCAATTACTTGCAAACACATACATGGTCAAATTATACTACATGTGCTATATAATGACCAGATTATGTTCAGAAAGTGGTTTTTTTTTTTTTAATTCTGCAGTTTGTTTCAAAAAGGAGGAAAGTGCATTGCAAAGATGATGATATTGAGCTTTTCAAAATGGTAGGATATAAGATCACAATGACTTTAAGCTTAAGAAAACAGACTGTTGAAAATAGATGCAAACTTTTTTTTTTTTTTTTTTTTTGCGATACTGGAGATTGAGCATTCTACCCCTGAGCTACACCCCCAGCTTTATTTTTTACTTTTTATTTTGAAACAGGGTCTCACTAAGTTGCAGAGGGCCTCACTAACTAGCTGAGGCTGTACAAGCTGGCTATTCTTCTGTCTTGGCCTCCCAAGTACTAGAATTACAAGTGTATGCCACCAGGCCCTGCTCAAATAGATGGTTTAATAAGCAACATTATCATCATTATAAATCACATTTGTGTAGTTTTTATGCCTTACAAATCACCTTCATATCTCATGTGAGCTCTATAACAGTGACTTCAAAGAGGGACATTTTTTGTTTTTCTTTATTGGTACGTAATAATTGTATATAATAGTGAGATTGGGACGTGGGTATTGCTATCTCTGCTTTTATCAATTAGGACACTGAAAGTTAATCATGGTAACTTGACCAGAGTGCTACAGAAATTCTTTAATATCTTTGAGCAATGTTTTGTAATTTTCTGTATGCCAGCTTATGTTTCTTTTATTTTATTCAGGTTTTACTTTTTATACTACGATAAGCAAAATTTAGCTCAATTTTATTTTTTGATTATTCATTGCTACAAAAACAAATAGAAATAAAAGTTTCTTACTATATGATCTTGCTAAGTTCATATTCCAATTCCAGTCATTTTTTATAGATTCCTTAGAGTATTTTACATGCTAGGTTCATATCATTTTTTAATAAAAACAAATTTATTTCTACCTGTCCAGTTATTATCTTTTATCTCCTTCATCTTCCCTCCTCACCCACTCAACTTATTACTTTGTGTAGAATTTCCAGAATGATGTTGAATTAAAGCATAGATAATAGAGAATAGATATCTTATTCTCATCCAAGGAAAAAACCATTAATTTTCATCATTAAGTGTTATGCTGGCTATGGACCTTTTTTATTCTTTCAGTTACCCTGTTTCAGATTGAAGAAATCTTTCTTTGCCTAACTTTTTGAAAGCTTTTATTGGGAATGGGTATTTGATATGTCAAAATTTTTCCGACTGGGTGCTCATGCCTGCAATCCCAGTACTTGGGAGGCTGCAACAGGAGGATTGTGGGTTAGAGTATAGCCTCAGCAATTCAGCAATGTAGCAAGACTCTCAGCAAACTTATAAGACCCTGTTTTGAAACAAACAAAAAAAAAAAATTAAAAAGGGCTAGAGGTGTAGCTTAGAGATAAGATCCTCTGGGTTCGACCCCCCAGTTCCAAAAAAAAAAAAATCTTCAGTCCTTCCTCTTCCCCCCCTAACTAACTCTCACTCCTAATCCCCTGTAACTAATCATCTAAGTTATACATAGCTATTATATAATTATAATAACTCATAGTTTATATCATTTTGTCAAATTATAGAATTTTAATTTATATAGGGTCAGTAGTGATAGGCCTTCTTCAGTCTCAGTAGTAGTAATTATCTTATTTTTCTTTTTCTTGGTAAGCCTTATTAAAAGCTACCAATTTCCTTAATGCTTCCAAATATGTAGCATTGGTTTCATTGATTTTATTGTTTTTCCATGTTCTATTTCATTGATTTTTCCCCCTGATCTTTATTATTTTCTTTCATAAGCCTGTTTTTGGTTTAATTTGCAATGTTTTTTTTTCTAGTTTCTTAATATGGAAGGTTAGTTATTAATATGAAACCTTTCTCCTTTTCTAATATAGGTGTTTATAGCTATAAATCATCCTCTAAACACTATGTTAGCTGCTTCCTATATATGTTGGCATATTGTATTTTTATTTTCATTCAGTTAAAATATTACTTAAAAGTGTGTTGTTTAATTTTGACATAGTTGAGTATCTCCCAATTTCCTTCACTTGTTGATTTCAAACTTAATTACACTATGCTTAAAGCACATATTTTGAATGGTTTAAATTATATTAAATTTAGTGCCTTCATTTCTTACTGTGGATGTGAGCTACCCCTTAGTTTCATTTCTTTTCAGCCTTTTATATTGCAAGTCTGCTAGCAAAGTATATCCTAGTCTTTGATTGTCATAGAACACCTTTGTTTTGCCTTCATTTTTTAAAGATAATTTCTCTGAATATTGAATTCTTGAACAGTTTGAAGACGTCACTTCACTAACTTCTGGCCTCACTCTTTCTGATGGGAAGTCACTCATTAATTGTACCATTCCTTCCATGTGTGTTGTCATTTGCTGTTTCTATTTTCAAGACTTACTTTCTTCTCTTTATCTTTGGATTTCAGCTGTGTGATTGTGTTTCTAGGCGAGGCTTTCTTCATATTTGTCATATTAGTAGGTTTTTAAGTTTTTTGATTCTGTTGTTGATTTTTCATTAAAATAAGCTTTTAGTCTTTATTTCTTCATTAATTTTTCTGCTGCTTCCATTCTTTCTTTTCCTTCTGGGATTCACAGTGATGGAAAGATGTGAGAGAGAGAGAGAGAGAGAGAGAGAGAGAGAGATTTTATCTTACAGGTTTCTAGAGCTGTCCTTGTTTCTCTTTAATCTTTTTATTCTCAGTTCTTCAGATTGAATTTTTTGTACTGATGTATATTTAGGATCACTGATTTTTCCTTCTTCCATCTCACATTTTCTATTAAGTCCATGTAGTAAATTTCTCATCTTGTTATTCAACCTTTCAACGCAAAATTTTCCATCTGTTTCTCTTTAGTTCCCTAATATATATTCTCCATTTGTTGAGTCAGTGTTTTGTTTCCCTTTGATTCTTTAAACATAGTTTTATTCTTTGAACATATTTATAAGGACTACTTTAAAGCAGTATAAAACAGCCTAAAGATGTTAGGCTTGGGTATTTCAAATCAAGGGACAATGCAGATTTTAATAGACAACCTTAACATAATAGAATTATCATACTGACAAGCTGGGGGTAGGGAAAGAAAGGAGGCTGGATGAATGGGAGGAACCCCAGGTAGTAATGACACAAACTCCCACAGCTCTTACCTGAAGTTAAGCACTTTTCATGAGTAATTGCTTTTCAGTTGATTATTTTTTTACATTTGTGTTCAATTTTATAGTTGTTATTTGAAAAGTGGATTTGTTACCCCTTTAGATTTCTACACCTAGAAGGCTCATTTTACTTTTTTAAAAGGATTATTTATATTATCTGATCTGGATGAAGTCTTGATAAATTATTAAATTCTTCTTACATTATAGTATTTTAATAATAAAGAACAGTGTAATTTACTATCAAAACAGCTTTTAAATACTGTGACCAAAATACCTGACAAGAATAACTTAGAGGAGGAAAGATTTATTTTGGCTCATGGTTTGAGAGACTTCAATCCATGGTTTGGTTTCACTGCTCTGGGCTTGAGGAGAAGTAGAACATCGTGACAGAAGGTCATGGTGGAGGAAAACTGCTCAGCTAGTGTTAGCCAAGAAGGAGAGAGAGAGAGAAAGAGTAGCCAAGATATTGTCCCAAGGAAACACAGTGACCTTCTTCCTCCAACCATGCCCCAACTGCCTACAGTTCCCACCACCTCCCACAGTCTATTCAGCCATCAATGGGTTAACTCACTAATGAAATCAGAGCCTTCAGAATCCTATCACTTCCCAAAGCCCCAGCTCTGGACATTATTGCACTGAGGACCAAGCCTTTAACACACGAGCTTGAGAGGCAATTTCAAATTCAAACCCTACCACTTACCGGTCACTTGTACTCATAGTGTTATCTCATTTTTTATCAACTTTTAATTCCATTTTACCAATAAGGAAATGAAGCTATATCAAGACTAAGTAACTTCCCCAAAGTTACACTGCTAGAAAATGGCAGAGACAGAATCTGCCTGTAGTGTGTTTTATTTCTAATCCATAAAATTAATTGTTAAATAATTAAGGAAAAGATGATTTGTTTCAACAAGAGCCAAAAAAAGGGGGGGGGGGAGTGCTTTGTCTCTTACCACTCTACTAATTTTCTTTAAGTCATGATTTTAGTGAAAAAATAAAAGATGTTTGTTTTCGTGGCATTTCAAAGGATGAAAATCATCATCTGGTCAGGAAAATGTTCATACTCAGGATGTAGGTCCTTAAAAATCTTTAATTCATCATGTCACGATGCATTCATAATAGTTAAGGACTGTTTGCCATGTTTTTTCGGAGCTTCAGCCATACAGATTTATCTACATGTATGAAAATGAAATATAATCCTAAACAATGCACACATAAAATGTGACTTGGAAAACTTAAACTTTGGCATTTCAAATGAAGCTGGCCTAGAGTTATATTTATTCTTGTGTTTGATAATGTGCAGTTAAGTTAGCAACACAGATTTGATTTGTTTCTTTAGGGTCATTGTGAATAAATGCATTGGGTTGGGCAACATCCTGTGTCAAAACAAATTCTCCGGGGCTAGCCCAGGAAGGAAGAAGGGTGGGCTTGTTCTTTATTCTCTGGAGTATGCTCAGAGTCCCCTGTCTTTTTTGCACATTCAAAGGAAATGCAGTGTATCTACAGGACCATAATGAACACATAAAGAATAGCACTTCCAAGGGCAACCAGAGAGAGCTCAGGGGAGGGAGGCCAAGGGAATGGCCAAGTTTATACACATCTATGAAAACAGGAACAGAAAGGCAAACCAGGGCCAAATTAAAATCACCATGGAATTCTTTACTTTGGAATGGCTTGATTTGTTTTCATCATAAACATTGGGTTGATTTGCATGATACATTTAGTCCTTTTACCTCATCTTGACTTTGGGACACCAAATCAGAGGTGATAACTGGTAAGGATGACCCTAAAGGCAAATAGCATTCGATTTCACTTTACAACTCATAATTCTAATTATTTATGTCATTTAAATCTTAAAGAGTTTTTTTTCCCTTCTAATTCTGGCCTTATTTTCTTACAATCTTGCCAAGTTCCAAGTTTATATCTTCAGTCAGTTTTAGTATATATGCATACCAAAATGTCCAATCATGCTTACTTCAGTGGAAAAATGTATATGTGTTTATATATCAGAGAAAATTGTGGTTGAGTTGATTTTTACCTCAATTTTATGAAAATATATATTATGAATATGCACTAGTATGGGAATTTCCCTACAAGTACATTTGTGTGTGTGTGTGTGTGTGTGTGTGTGTGTGTGTGTGTGTGTGTGTGTTACTGGGGATTAAGCCCAGGGGTATTTTACCCTTGAGCCACACCCCAAGCCTTATTTTATTTTTTTTATTTTGAAGCAGAGTCTCACTAAGTTGCATAAAGCCTCACTAAGTTTTTCAGACTGGCCTGGAACCTGTGATTCCCCTGTCTCAGCCTCCCAAATACTGAGATTACAAGCACGCATCACCATGCCTGGCTGCATTTATTCTTTTAGAAAAATGTCAAAAGATCACAATAAAATATATTATATTTATTTATTTTTCTTTTTGGATACTGGGGGTTGAACCCAGGGGCATTCTACCTCCAAGTTACACCTCTAAGCCTTTTTTATTATTGTTTTGTTTTGTTTTGAAACAGTCTCACTAGGTTGCTGACAATCTGGCTAAATTGCTGAGGCTGGTCTTCAACCTGTGACCCTCTTTTCTCAGCCTCCCAAGTACTAGGATTACAGATGAACCACCATGCCTAGCTCATATTACCTTTTTTTGCAAATATAATGTGAGCAACTAATGTGTAATCTTTGGTTGGATCCAAGATCGAGAAATAAACGGCTATAAAATTTCTTATTAAAATTTGATTATGGATTATATATTATATAAATACATCCTATCAATGTTAAATTTTCTGAGCTTTATGACTTAACTATGGTTATATGAAAGAACACCCTAGTTCTTAGGAGACACATACTGAGTTACTTAAGGGTAAAGTGCCATGATGATTGCAACCAACTCGCAGATGATTCAGAAAAAAGAGAGAGAATAAAGCATGTGTTGCAAAATCCTAACAATTGATAAAGGGTATAGGATTACCCACTGTATTGTTTTTGCAGCTTTTCAATAGGTTTGAAATTTTCAACATTAAAATATTGAAGGAAAAATAAGTGATTGAACCACTTGTAAATGAACAAGTGTAGGCTTCTTGCTCCAAATTTTTACTACTTTAAACTACCTTGAATCATTTCTTATAAACTGAAGGGATATGGATATGTAAATAGTTGGAGCATAAAACAAGATTTAGGTTAGACATTTTTGCCATGAATTTTACCTTATTGATTTGTGGTATATTGCATTGTGTGGTAGCCTTTTAAACAGTAATCAAATATCCTGGAGGTTTTTAAAGGTAGACAATTATAAAAGTTTAATCTAGTTTTACTGATAAGAAAACTAAGGACCAGAGATGATAATTACTTATTATAATTCAATAATATATAATTGATATCTTGTTATTGTTATTTTAAGAATTATGAAATATTCTGCAATGTTTGGAAGACTAGTGTTAGAATTGTTAATTGTATTCCAACATTTATCCTTGCTAATGTTGGAAAGTTTTTAAAAACTTACTAATTTGAAGTCATTGAAAAGTGATTAATATGTTCCAATGTATACCTTCTCCAGGAGGATCTGTAACTAGGACAAATAAACATTAAGATAACTGGATAATAATGATAATGGATAACTAAAATTTGGCTCTACATTTTTTCTAGCAATATTTAATGGGCTTTTTTCTTTGTCATATTTTTAATGTTTGTTATCTTTGTCTGTATGTCAGTTACCCATTAGAATGGAATGTGACTAGGTTTAGGAATCAGATAGACTCCTAAACCACTTACTATTATCTTAGATAATTTCTGTAATAGATCTGAATTCCTAAGCATGGTGACACTTTTCACTATTTGACCTTCATTGATCAATACAATTAGGAAAAAAGTAATTTTTAAATTTTCATTCTAAATTCAATTTCCCCATCAGGCTTAGTGGCACACACCTATAATTCTAGCAACTGGGGAGAATGAGATAGGAAGATCACAAGTTCAAGCCTAGCCTGGGCAACTTAGCAAGGCTTTATCTTAAAATAAAAAAATCAAAAGGGCTGGGAGAGCACTCCCCTCAATGGTGAATACTCTAGGGTCAACCCCTTTTATTGCTAAAAATAAACAAAAATTTTCCTTACTTCCCTCAAAACTTCTGGAGACTTTACTAAAAACAAGATCCACCCCCCCCCACACACACACACAAAGGAATAAAGTATCTGATGTCTTCATTACTACCATTATTTTTCCCAAATCTTAATAGAATACAAATTATACTTGTCTTTAAATAGTAATTTCACAGACCCAAATTTTAAAGACCTCAAAAGTCATTTTGAAGACTCAAATGGGCTTCTCAACCACCATTTGCAAATTTTGAAAAGTGCTATTTAAACGGACTTACCTTTTTTTTTTTTTTTTTTTTGCGGCATAGGGATTGAACTCGGTGGGGCATTCTACCTCCAAGCTATACCCCCAGCCCTATTTTTATTTTTTATTTGGAAACAGGGTCTCACTAAGTTATAGAGTGCCTCACTAGGTAGCTGAGGCTGGCTGCGAACCCAGATCCTCTGGTCTCAGCCTCCCAAATGCTGGGATTACAAGTGTGCGCCACCACGCCCGGCTCAGATTTACCAATCTTTGTTTCTCCTGCTTCCTAGAATCTTAGTATCTATGGCAATGTTTCTCCATTGTTAAAGTACACACAGATCACTGTGCATCTTGCTATAAATGCAGATTCTGACTCAATAATTCTGGGTCACAAGGCGCTGCATTTCTAGCAACTTCCCAGATGATGTAGCTGGTCTACCAACCACACTTTAAACAAGGGTTTCTAGCACCTAGGTATATTTCATAGACACACATACCTAGGAACTCAGCTGGAAGGCTAAAATCTCATTTTGCTTTTAATTTTAACATTAACTTTAACATTAATGAACAATATTTCAATAAATAGATTATATGCATAGAATAAAACAGAGTAATTAATTAAAAAGCTAAATGTAGAGTATGGGTATGGGGTGTGTGTGTGTGATTATATAAAAAAAACTGATTGGAATGGTAGACCTGAAATCCTCTTTTCTTAAGTAAGAACATGGAAATCCAGATAATTTCATAGAATTGTTGCTATGTAGCCATAGAGCTGGTACTTGTGCCTATGCTTCTGATTATAACTTCAGAGTAAGATTTCTTAAACTTTTCCATGAATTTAAAAATAAGAACCAAGTGTGGTGGACATGCCTGTAATCCCAGTACTTGGGAGGCTGAGAAAGGAGGATGGCAAATTCAAGGCCAACATTAGCAATTAGCAAAACACTGTTTCAAAATTAAAGAAAAATAAATAAAAGAAAGGGCTGGGGGGTGGGGGTTGTCTGGGAGGTAGCATATCCCTCAGTTCAATTTCCAGTACCAAAAAATAAAACAAAAATCAGAGCTGGGTGCAGTGTCACATACCTTAACCCCAGTCTCTGGTAGGCTGAGACAGAAGGGTCACAGGTTCAGAGGCAGTGCACAATAACTTAGCAAGATTCTGTTCAAAATAAAAAAGGCTGGGTCCTGGCATGACTGTACACGCTTGTAATCCCAATACCTGGGAGGCTTGAGAGAAGAGGACCACACTTTTGAGACCAGTTTCAGTAACGTAGTGAGACTCTCAGCAACCTAGCAAGAGACGCTATTTCAAAATAAAAAATAAAATAGGGCTGAAGACGTAATTTGGAGGTAGAACAACCCTGAGTTCAATCCCCAGTGCAACAAGAATACATACATACATACATACATACATACAAACACACATACGTACATACGGCTAGGGTGGGGTGGGGTTCAGTGGTAGAACACTCCTGGATTAAATCCCCAGTAATACACACACACACACACACACACACACACACTGCAGCATGTCTATTTGTGGGATGGAACACAGAAATACCATAAAGTTAGACCAAGAAAAGCAACAACATCTAGGGAAGTATGCTAATTTGAAAAAATGGATAAAATGGTTCAATTGCAAAGTAGTTTGGAGTAATTTGTTTTCTGATAAAAGATATACTGGCATGGCTGGCTAATTATGAGTGGACAGAGAAAGAAGGGACAGACTAGGTGCTGAGCCCTGAGTTCCAGCCTATGCTGGGCCACTGTTTTCCTGATTCGAACTTAGGAAAGTTACTTACACTTCATGAGGCATTTTGCATTTGTTTTTCGTCTGCAAAGTGGAGATAAGAAGTGTTGCTTTACTTATCGCATGCTACTGTTGGAAGGCAATAGATGTAAAACAAATGTGCAAAATTAACAGTGCTCTGCAAATGTATCATTGTTTTCACATTACCATTAATATTTATGAATAATGTCCTTCTCACTATCATAATGGCATTGAAAGGCAACTTTGCCATCAACTATTTTTCCTTCTTCTGGAACTTTTCCAAGCTAGGTTAGGTGACTATCTGAGCTCAAGGTCCTACTCACCAGAGACAATCAGATAGAGTACAAAAAATACAGATGTCAGCTTCTTATCATGTATACATTCTGGAATATGTGCAGAACTACTGAGTTCTAATGAGGCCATCAAGCTCACTGACAACTTGTTTAGCCTCTCTTCTTCCTGTTCCTCCTATCTATTCCCTCTCCCTTTCCTGCCTTCTAATGTCCTTTTTCTCTTTTTTTCCCTGTCATCTTTTCCAATCTGGTAAGGTCTGCTGATATCAACAGTGTTGTCACTTACTTATCTTGTACTTATGTCAGCAGGATATATATTTATTTTAATAAAACAAAAACCAGAGTTGCAAGCTCCACAAAGCTGCCAGTTTCAGCGATCATAGCCCAAAATAAAAGTGATATCAATGTGGCTACTAAAGACCATTGCTGAAATCTTATGCTAAACCGAGGATTTGTTGTACAACTGCAATTCAGCTCCATGATGAATTCGTTGGGGCTATTTTTCCCACTTTTAAGATGCATTCAGTGCTAATTGGGCTTATTATCTTCTAACAGGGTTGTTTTTTGTCGGTATTTTGAAGACTTTAGAGACAAGCCTTATGGCACTCATGTGATACCATTTTCCTGCAGTGTTGTTACCATCCCCAACCTACTTACATATGTCAATGTAATCACAACTGAAAACTTGTGGAGAGATATTAGTCAGACTCAAACTCTGGCCATATAGTTACCTGACCTGCAGACTAGCTATTCTAAGATTAATAATGGCATAATTGTCAAAATAAAGACTTTATGCCACTAATATAGTTTACAGTGTGAAATTTGAGTTTGTTCTTTATTGTGTTTAAGTTTATGCTTTTAAAAGTTATACTGTTTTCAGATAGGCAATTAGGAATCTTGAAAATTCTAAGCAAAATCCAAAACATTCTCTTGCTATTATGCTCTGTAAATGTCAACATTTCTATTCTTTTTCACAAACCCTTCAATGTATTGCCACCTTTAAGAGCATATTCTTGTTGCATTAAAAGAGCTATTTCTTTCCTACCTTCTAGTGATACTTTTCCTCCATAATAATACCCTTGAGACTAATTATTTCACCGAAATTATATACTTAAAAATTATTTATATAGTAATATCAGGTAAATCTACTCACTCCTTTGAAATGGCCAACAGCTGTTGAATAGTTCACTTGCACACCTCAACAATGTTTTGACAAACATCTGCATTCACCAAAGATCTTAGTAACACATTTAAGAAATAAACAAAAATGCATCCAGAAAGAAAGATGTGCTTAAGTATGTTTGGAATAATTTGGATATGTTGTTTTTCATGAAGATTCATGTTTCCAAAATCTTTTATTTGCTCCCATTCTGAAAACTTTACAAATACTTGTTGCTGTTAAATGTCTAGTTTTTAACAAGATGAACTGCTCCCATTTCACTGTCGAAGGCGCTATGCAGACTGCCAACCACTCACCCACAAGGACATCTAGACATGTACTTGCTAGCATCTGGGTGAGATGTGGCAATCCCCATTGTGACACCTCCAAATGCATGTGAAAGGAGAAATGCTCACTCTTGTGGGCTCTAAGAATCAACTCCAGTCTAAACACAGGCTGTTTCCCTCAAAACTATCCTCAGCAACCTTCTCACAACTGCTCCTAACTGCTTCTTGTCATAAAACCACTGCCATTTACAGGATGGGGGATGCAAAAATGGGAACAATCTGTTTAGCAAGCACTTTTCCAGCAAATATCTGCTGTGAGAACTTCAAGTATTACCTGCCCTTGCTGCCTGTTCATACTTGGCGTGGGGGTGGGAGAAATGTGCTGATCTCTATTTGAACAAGAACAGCAACAAAAATGTGGAAACCCAGTCCTACCCCTTGGATTGTGCAGTGGCTCAAACTGATGTTCAAGAGCACAATTTTTAAATTACGAAAATAGTTTATTATGTTCAGCTCACTTTTCTTGAAGAGGGCATGTTACCTTCAGTTTTAAAATGTTGTAAGTTAAAGGAAAACACCATTGGAGGGACCCAGGTTCAGAATGGTAATTATGGTGCTCCTTGTTACAGCTCTTCCAAGTATGTGCCAGATGACTCTATACATGCCACTCAGTAGGTGGAAAATCGTTTTATTTAATCTATTTATCCATTACCTGTATTGCGCTCTTAAAGAGAGGAAGATAAAATGATTTGACACAAACATTTATGAAGGGAGACATTTGATAGGTGGTTTGCTGATGCATATTATCCAAAACAATGAATTTTCATAAAATCACTTTTATTAAAACACTCTGTATTACATTATTGCTGATTTGCCTTCCTAATTATATTTTGCTGGTTTTTTTTTTCAATGAGTTAATTGGAACATGGAAGTAGTGTTACATATAAAACAGATGTGTCTTGTTAAATATATAAGGAAGCGCGCATTGTTTCCTCCTTATGATGACCTTTTACACATGACTTGTCTATCTGATATGCATGGTTTCCTTATTTTGTCTCATCATGCCAATGTTAGCAATAATTAAATATTATATATCATCAGTGTGGGGAAAAAACCTCAGCTTATTTCTGAGGACTAAAAAAATGTATAAGAAAAAAATGTATAAGACCTTATCCTTGCCTACATATTATATATTAGATATTCTATGAGTTAAAACTATTTGATTTAGAAAATATACTTCTCACCCAACTTCTGTTTTTTATTTAGGTTTTGAACATAATTTTATATCTATACAAGATAATTCAATACTTTTACTGACTTTCTTATCATTTATGATCTTGTAGCTATTCAAGGCAAACCATGTATTTAAAAAATCTTGATTGTCATCTTCATTATATAAATAGTTGTCAAAAAAAAAAAAAAGAAGCAATCTCCCTATGACAGAGTCACTCTGTAATTAAGTTTTCCTCTGCCATCCTCTCCAGACCCTCAGTTCTCTTCACTGGCCTTCTTTGCTTCCAAGTACAAGAGAGTTGTGGGGTTCTCATTTTTTAAAGTGAAATACAAGCTCCCCTTCTCTCAAGAGTTTATAATGCAACTGAGAGGCAACACATCCTTATGCAAAAGAGATCATGAGTGAAAAATTGGTGATGTATTATAAAGTATGCATAAGAGTTAACGGCATGCAAGTAATATTGACATTGGATAAGGAGGGAAAACTTCTTGAAAAGAGTGGGTCTCATGCAGGGAAATGAGACACAGAAATGGATTCACGGGGAGACAGAGTAGAAGAGGACTAATGATGTCCAGGATTCAGCCAGTGAATTGCAGACAATGTGACATGAGTGACATGAATGTTAATTGTAAGCCCTTGACTTATGTAGCATTTTGTGGTTTACAAAGTACTTTTGCCACATTATCTTGTTTTCATTTTTATATGCTTTTATTGGTGCATTGTAATTATACATATCAGGTGTAGAGTGATAGGAATATATATGCATACAACTCCCGGAGCATTTCCTTCCAGGTCCCACTCCCCTCCCTTCCCTTCCTCATACTTGTCTAAGATATTCGCATTGGTAATTTAATGCATGTACATAGCATTATTTCAACTATTACCTTCTATCCATCTCTATGCCCTATTCCCTCCCCTCAACCCTCTCCATCATTCCATTGTAGTCTCTACTTCTCTAGATGAGTTTACCTTTGTTTCCCAATTTCTATCTAGCTTCCACATATGAGAGAAAACACACATCCATTTACTTTTTGAGACTGGCTAATCTCACTTAGCATAATATTTTCAAGTTCCATCCATTTTCCTGCAAATGACATAATTTTGTTCTTCTTTATGGCTGAGTAAAATTCCATTGTGTGTATATACCGCCATGTGACCCAACGATACTTCTCCTGGGTATCTTTCCAAAGGAATTGAACCCAGAATATTATAGTGATACACACATATCCATGGTTATAGCAGCATAACTCACAATGGCCAATTATGGATCCAACCTAGATGTCCATCAATAATTGACCATTGGGAGTTATGCTGCTATAACCACATGTGATCCCATTCCCAATCTTCTGAGAAACTTCCACACTGATCTCCATAGGGGCTGGTTCCATGACAAGGGGAGAAGGGATACTACCAGTCTTCACATTGAAAACAAAAGTTCAATGCCAAACCCAAACTTCACACAGTAATAAAGTGACAGGGAATCAATATTTGGTCATCCAACTCTGCATCCTTTCCAGCAGTGTACACCCTCTCAGGTTGCTGACTGCTTTGCTAGTTCCTGGAAGAGTGTCTTCTGGCCAGTTCTTTCCACCAGTCCCCCTCAAGGCATTGTTCAGCTAAATAGTAGGTTCTGGGTCCACCTTGAGGCATGTCACATTACGAAATTCCTTTTTGTATTGTTTCAGTGGTACAGAGGAGCTCATGAGCAAGGCTCCCTTTTGAGGACCTCAAAAGCCTGTAGGGTTAAATCCAAAATCTTTTCTGTTTTCTATGTCTGCATTTTGAGACAGACATAGTCAGTGTATGGCTGTTCCTCTCCTAGCTTGACTCCGTGTTTCCTATTTCAGAAAGACTTTGTGACTCTTATCTGGCACATTTGTCTTCCTGCCTAAATCTGAAGCTCCCTTATAAGAAAAGGCAACCTTTCTTTTATGGTTTTCTCTACTGCTGTGTTTCCACTCACATTCCTGTTGGTCAGTCTGTATGCACCATGAGATGAGTTTCCACATTCTAAGCATTTTTGAGATTCCTTTCGGTAGCAAACCCAAGAGCATTTAATAAACATCCCTTGATTGGTGGATTTGGGTCTGTGTATACCTCAAAATGAAATTTAAAGAATATACTGTGAAAGCCTGGCATGGTGGCACATGCCTGTAATGCCAATGCTTGGGAGGCTGAGACAGGAGGATCATAGATTTGAGGCCAGCCTCAGCTACTTAGACTTTCAGAAACCTAGTGAGACCCTGTTTTTAAACAAAAATTTTAAAAAAGGGTTGGGGATGTAGCTCAGAGGCAGAATGTCCCTGGGTTCAATCCCCAGCACTACACACAATATATATACATGATAGATAGATAGATAGATAGATAGATAGAGAGTTTCATAATAAAAAGATTATCAGCAAATATAGGTTATCCTCATTCATTACTAGGATTTAATATATATTTTTAAGTTCTATTACATTGCTCTTTTTAATTCATTTTTATCTGTTTAGAAAGTGGCATTGTTTAATTCACTTCGGTTAACTACATAAAATTAGACCTAATCCAAAATTCTATTTCTTCATTTCAAAAATCTGTATTATTTCTTTTTTGTGAATTTGATTGAAATTATCATTTTTATCCATTTCTGATAAAAACAAACCTGAATTTATAATGTATATTATAACAAAACTAAAGAAGATGTTTCATGTGCCTGAGGGAAGCTTTAGCAATGTACAAATTAATCACAGCCTTCTGTAATCTTTCTGGGAGTTACATATATGCAGGCCAATTGAATCATTAAATTAAAACTAAAACTATTCAAGTCACACAGGCTATGGGATGGTATTATCTTAGGATCACCTACTCTTCATTAATCGATTGCTAAAGTAAACAATTTTATTACCTTGTGCCCCAGCATTTGTTCATGGAGATAACCAGCTCCAAAATTTTTTACAAGAGTAAGATATTAGATTGTGATTCTTTGTGATGAAGTTTCATTCATCACTGAGCCAGTGTTAAATATCTAGTGTTCTTTGTGCTATTTTAAGCTCTTTTAAGCTTGGGCAAAATGTCTGCCATCTATATTATATGTTTCAGCAAATGAACAAACCACAAGTCTATGCTGCTCTACTATATTATTTTAAGCTTAATGTTATTAGAAGCTATTGTGCTTGGAGACAATGGCAATCACGTCCTCCAGCCAATTCTGAAGGCAATAGGAAATTGAGAAAGTGGTTTAATAAGCAGATGCTTCCTTTGCCTTTTTAAAGAAAATCATATTTGTTTGAGCAGGCTTTCTCCATATAATACAATCTGCATGTTTAAAAGGCAATCATGTCCCCCAGTTTATTCACTTAAATGAAATCACTGCTGCTCAGAGAAGTATTCTCCTGCCTCGCCCCATGTCAACACTCTGATGTGTGGAGTTGGATTGAACAGAGATAGAGAACGAAATTCCACAAATGCTTCAGATTTAGAAGAGCAACTGGAGTTTTAAATAGCTCTCTTGATTTTTTTTTTTTTTTTTTTTTTTGAGCATTTTTACAAGAGCAGACTACAGGGGGCAGCAGATATTAACTGACTCTTAGAATTATGCAAAACCTTGGAATAAACCACTGGGCTGCTCAACCTCTCTATGATGAGGAATGCCCAACTTCAATGTGACATGCATCATCTTTGTACTGCTTTAGTTGCAAAATACATAAAAGGTAACTCTCAAAGTCTTCCCCCTCATCTTTGCACAGTCTGCTGCAGTCCAGAAGGCAGCTCTCCCATTCAGCCAGGTTCATTGTCTTCTTCAATTTCTGCAAACAAGTGTGACATGCTGAAGTGACAAGGATTAAAAATCTGGGATCACCTGAGCATTGCCATGAGAGCCTGGGCAAGAGCCACACACACGCAAGGTAAACAGTGTGCTGCAGGAGCATTTATCCTCTTTCTAGTTCATTTTCTCAGAGCTCGTTGAGGACTGTCAGACTTCCCTGAACTATCTCCCACACTGTTTGGAAGTTCCATTATGTGAGACAGTTTCCAAATACTCAGTGTATTTAAAATCACTGAATCGCCCAAATAAAATTCACAATCTGTTTTTCAAAAGGGCAGAGAAAGTGAGAACGTCTTACCCACTGATAATGTGGAACTTGACTTGTGTTTTTATTTTGAGGATGAAAACCAGAGAATGCCAGACCCTGTTTAAAAGGCTTCGATCTCATCTAGTGCATCTTATAAAATAGCATCTCTTAGAGGTTTCTGGTGGCCTGTTCTCCATTGTTTGGGAAAATCTTAAAGCAGAAAAGGAAACATTAACAACCTTTTACGTACCTCACACCTCCAGATTTAGAATAGCAACAGCTGCTAGGAGGGTTGCAAAGTTCTTTAAGTCTTGATTAGTTGAGTCACTAATATAAAGGCCCCACACAAGGCTTCAAAGCCAAAGTTGAATGGATTTCCAAAATAACAAGTGAAAATCTTGTAACAATATATATGAAAGACAGCATGGAACTAGAGAGAGAAGTGAAGAGACAGGGTGCATATTTGGTTTCATAGCAGTAGGTCTCTGATGCTTTCTGGACCACAGCTTCCTTCATTGCTGTTATCTAGGCTGATTGGTGCCACCTCCTTTTCATAATTTTTCATCTAAGTTGGTTCCTGTGTTGCCTTTGTTCATAATGAAATATTACAAATAAACAGCAAGGCACAGGGAATATTATAAAAATACCTATGAAACCATCAACCAAAAGCAAATAAATGCTAATAGGCCAATTTACCTTTTCCAAATAGTATTTTTTTTTCAGATTTTTATTGTAGTGTGCCATGCATTCAGAAAAGTAAACATTGAGTAAGTATACAGTTAAATGACTTTTAATAAATGAAAAACACCTGTGCCGCCAGAAACTAGATCAAGAAACAGGTCACATCAACACTATAGACAATCCATCTGTATCTACTTACTGTCTCTTTTCTTTTTCTTCTCTCTCTCTCTCTCTCTCTCCCTCTCTCTCTCTCTCTCTCTCTCTCTCTCTCTCTCTCCCTCCCTCCCTCCCTCCCTCCCTCTCTCCTTCCCTCCCTCTCTCTTGCATATTGGGGTTTAAACTCCAGGGATATTCTACCTCCAAGCTACACCCCCAGCCATTTTTATTTTTGTTTTGAAACAAGGTCTCATTATGTTGCTGAGAGTCTTGTTACATTGTTGAGGCTGTCCTTAAACCTGTGATCCTCCTGTCTCAGCCGCCCAAGTACTGGCATTGTAAGCATGTTCTACCATGCCCAGCCTACTTACAGTCTCTAATCCTACTCCTCCCCTCAAATTCTGACTCTTATCAGGATATATTGACTTGTTTTTGTAGAAATCATACAGAATGTATCTTTAGTGTTTGATTTCATCTGCTCAGCCTCTTGTTTGTGAGATTCATCCCTACAGTTGCATGCAGCTGTAGATTATTCATGCTCATTGCTGCATGATATTCCACACCTGTCTTCTGTTGTCCTTTACAAAGGAAAATGAGCTGGGTATGGCGGCATGTGCCTTTAATCCCAGTATTTGGGAGGCTGAGATAGGAGAATCTCAGGTTCGAGGATAGTCTCAGCAAGTATCGAAAGTCTCAGAACCTAAGGAGACTGGTTTTTTTTGTTGTTGTTTGTTTGTTTTGCTGTATTGGGGATTGAACCCAGGGGCATTCTATCTCTGAGCTATACCCCCAGCCCTATATTTATTCTTTATTTTGAAACAGGGTCTTACTAAGTTGCGGAGTGCCTCACTAGGCAGCTGAGTCTGGCCTCGAACCCGGATCCTCCAGTCTCAGCCTCCCAAATGTGGGATTACAAGCGTGCGCCACCACGCCAGGCTAGGAGACTCTGTTTTACAACAATAAAAAAAAAAAAAAAATTAAAAGGCAGGGGATATAGCTTGGAAGTAGAATACCCCTGGGTTCAATTCCCAGTACCACACATGAATGAAAATGATAGAGATACAAGATACAGTAAGTTTGAGCTCTGTAACCTTTGTATTATTTACCATTTCTAAATATGCAGATGTATCCATTAATGACATATAAATCTCTTTGTGTGTTTTTAGTTTTGCATAAATAATTCCTGACCATACACATCAGCCTACAACTGCGTTTGCACTCTCAAAATTTGGTTATAGATGTATACTTTGATACATGTCTATCTAACCCATTTTAACTTCTGGATAGTGGTGCACTAAATATAATGTTTAAAAAATCTATATTTTATTGATGGCCACTTAGGTCCTCTCCTCCTTGTGCACATGCACAAAAGTTCCTCCAGTGCATACTTAGAAGTGTAATTGCTGGACAGAGTATGTACACATTCATCTTTACTGCACAGAGCCAAATTGTATTCTCTCAAAGCATGTGTAACAGAAAGCCAGAAGACCTCTTACTGCTCTACCCAGCACTTGGAATGGTCAGATCAGCTTGTCTGCCTGGGGTTCTTTGGGTTTTGTCCATTTACAGAGAGTGCAATGGTGTGTCACTGGTTACTGGTGATATTGAATATTATGATTTTTTTACTTTCTGTTTTTCTACAAGTCTTTTGCTTTTCCACATTCATCTCCCTTCTCTATTCTCCCTACAGATTTTGCAGGTGATGACACAGATTTTTCTCTACTGTTAATTAACAACAACAAGAAAAGGTTGTAGCCCACTGCAATGCTTATCCACCCAATGCTAATCTGTCCACCTATTCTTTTACCATCTTTCAGAACATGCTTCTGGTCCATGGTTTTACTTTATCCTCTCATATCCCATCATTTTTCTTCTCTCTTCTCCTTTCCTTTTGAAAATAAACAATAACTTCAGGATTCTTCTACCCAAAATATTGTATTCTCTATTCAGCATCCTCAACAAATGTCTAATCACTGCATCTTGTGCATTTGCACCAATGACCTTCTCTCTGCTAGAGAAGTTATTGCCAGAGTCCACTGGTCTGAATAAAACTCTTGTTCCAAGCTAAGAGCAGCCTGGCTCTTAGGACTGGGGCTAGCAGAGAATGAAGCCCAGAGCAGAATTCCATCCCTCCCCTTTCATTCCCCAAATCTCAAACACTGAGAAAAGAAAAATAAGATGAAAAAGGGAGAAAATGGGAGAGATATGAATGAATATTAAGAAAACAAGAGCTCACAAGGGAATGTTAAGTAGGTGAAGGTAATCACAAGGGTTTTTAGCCCATTCTGAAGAGCAGGCAGAAAATCAAATCTTCTCCAAGAGACACAGGCTGATTTATTTAGATCATCTACGTCTGCCCAACTCCAGGATGGCAAGATTCCACAGTGGCTTTAAGCTATCACAGAATGATTGTATTCTGCCTCAGGCAGTCCCTAGAACTCTGTGGCTATTACTAATAAGTCTTTCCAAGGCCTTCTTCATGGCAGAAGGCACAATTAACACATTCCTTGGCCCGATCTTGCCATGTGAAGTGTATGAGCATGTCTTGCCTCCACCATGTGTGTGAGTAGCAGGGGGCTGAATTTAAGCCATCGTGTGACTTCCCCAGTAAGACAAAAATTGCTGTTTTCCAGAATCATCAGCTGCTAATTTTGTGTTAAATTGTATGTTGCCAGCTCATGCCTATGACAAATGGCTCTTTTATGTATTGGTGATGTTTTGTAAAGATCCCTCTTTTCTATCTGTGTAAAACAGTACTTACCTTAAAAAAAAAAAAAAAGAGAGAGAGAGAGAGAGAGAGAGAGAGAGCGAGAAATATTAGATTGATTCAAAGCACAGAGGTTCGGAGAGAGGTGTATAGCACCCCGTCTGTTCAAATATAAGGGCTAATTGATTGCGCAAAGACCTTGATCTTTATTTTTAAAGTAATGCAATTCACTTCAAAATAACCGTGACATATTTACACGCTAAAGTGATAAAGTTCACCTCATCAGTAATTCTAAAAGGCTGTTCAATCTGATCTATGACTAAAAAGGCCTTTTTTTGCCCATTTCCTCATTGAGACAGGCAGCTGTCGAATGTGGCCTCCTCACACCCTCATTTTAGCCTGCTTTCACAATAAAATAACAAATGAAAATAGGCACTGTAATAGCACCTTGCCTCCTAGAGCCTGGTGTTCCTGGAAAAATATCTGTACTGTATAAATAGCAGACAGATTATCTCCTTGCCTACAGTGGTGTGGAAGATAAGACTCTGAAAGGAAAGAAAAGTGAATTTTAGCACAAAATGGGAAGGGAAATTGCTCTAGGAATAGAGATGTATAAGGGTATCTGAAAATAGATGCCTAGTACATATATTAAAGTAAAGATCTTTCCATGAGAAAGTCCCAGTCACCTTTTGTTTAACACATGCTTTCTACTGCATTGCCACACTGATTTAGTCTGACCCAAGAGATGGATTCTGCTAGAGAATGGTCTGTGTCATTTGTGAGTGTCAATGTAGAGGTGAAGGGAAGCATTATGAACTTATAAAAGTTGACATGATCTCTACCAGAGCCCAATAACTTAGACTGGCGTACATCCAAATAGGAATGTGAGATGCAGGAAAGTAGTGCCTTCTATCTCCTAACATGTTCTGCCTGGAAAAAGAACAATTCCCAGATCTATCTAGGAAACTTTGCCCACCAGTGTTTTTCTTCCCAAACACTTCACTTGAAATATTGTGGAAGTCTTTTGTTGTATCCCTTGATAAAAGGCATAAACATCAGGTTAGATATTTACATGTTTCTGATAGAAATATTATCTGAGGAATATTCATTTTGATCATGTATCCAAATCAGATATTGACAATGAATTAGCTGGGGTGACCTCAGTGTATAAGTTGGTCATTCATTGACTATTAAACACTTATCTGCTATCATGACTACTATGTTCCAGAGAACTTGTTAGGACCTGAGGTTTCAAGGTTGAACAAGACAAATATATTACGTAATAAAATTTCTCAGTGTCTGTCTTTCTGTCTCTCATTTTTGTTCTCATTCTCACTCCCAACCATCTCTCTCTATTTCTGGTTTTATTTAATATAATCATCAACATTTTAGATGCACAAGTCAAAATCTGGGTAGCTAAGCCAGGAGTTGTAATGCATGACTGTAATTCTAGCTATTAGGGAGGCTGAGGCAAGAGGATCATGAGCTGGAGGCCAACCTGAACAACATAGTGAAACACTATATCAAATAACTAAACAAATTTGTGTAGCCATTCTAGACTAGAGCTTTTTACTCCTCTTCATTCCACTACAATAGGTTCCTTGGTCCACATCCTCTTGGATTTCTGTCTAATAAACTGCAATCACAAGACCACAATTCTAGCGATAGCTGAACATACTATCTGCTAATTATTTAATATCTTGAGCACCAACTAAATGTTTTACATTCTATGATACAGTTCTTCTTCACAATAACCTTACAATAAAGGATAACATCACCTCCATTAGAGAGATAAATAAATCACCTTGGTTTCAATGCAAGATAGTTGAATGTCAAAGTCTGTGTGTGCTCTGCACTCTGACATGTGCTTTACATCCAATGTGGTGTTCGCTGGTTGTGTTTCTCAGTCATGGAGGTTCCCAGTAGAGACTCCTTTCACACACATCATTAGCTCATCATTCTGAGGTGATATTTTATGTCTAAGGTGAAGTACAAGTTAGAAGTGGCCATAAAATTAAAAAAAAAAATAAAAACGTCAAGGTGAAGCATTTAGTCTTAGAAGAATGAGTTGTCAGAATGTAGACTAGTATTGTTGGGGAGCTCTTTAACAAAAATCCTTCTTGTAAATTTTGGTTTCATGTGGGCAAGATGTTTTTCATCTTTTGTCTTTGCATGAAATCTCTTTGGGACTTGGAACAGTATTATTTTGTCACTTTTTTTGTGTGTGTGAAGGCAGGGCCCTGAAAGCTTATCTACCTTGAATTTAGTGGTAAGAACAGAGAACTGTATCTAGAATATAATTTCAAGGGTCCAAGTCATAATACCCAATTATATAATAAATGTAAAAACACTTTGTAGAATATAAATGGCCATGTAAATGAGTATCATTATGTTGGTGGATAAATGGGCTTTCATTTAGTATTTGATGAGCACTTTTTTTTTAAAGAAAACAAAAACAACATAACCAACGCCACTTTTCCTTTCAAATTTTCACACTAAAAAAAGTACAACTATTTGATTTAAAATCCTCAACCTTAGCCGGGCGTGGTGTCGCACGCTTGTAATCCCAGCATTCGGGAGGCTGAGACCAGAGGATCCGGGTTCGCGGCCAGCCTCAGCTACCTAGTGAGGCACTCCGCAACTTAGTGAGACTCGGTTTCAAAATAAAGAATAAAAAATGGGGCTGGGGGTATAGCTTGGAGGTAGAATGCCCCTGAGTTCAATCCCCAGTACCGCCAAAAAAAACCAAAAAATAAATAAATAAATAAATAAAATCCTCAACCTTGCAGGTATGAGTGATGAATTTCTCATTGTATACCATGTTAAATTCACAAGAAGCTATGGTTTTCTAAGAATTGAGATGTATACTAGTCTGCTTTTTGTCATTGTGACCAAAATAACAGACATGAACTACTTAAAGGAGGAAAGATTGATTCTGGCTCATGGTTTCAGGAGTGGCAGTACATACTTGACTGGCTCTGTTGCTTTGGACCTGTGGCCAAGCAGAAAATCATGGCAGAAGGGTGTGGTAAAAGAAAGATGCTCAGCTCATGGCAGACGAAAGCACAGAGAGAGGAAGAAGGCACCAGGGACAAGAAACACCTTTCCATGGTATACCACCAGTGGCCTACTTCCTCCACTAGCTCCTCCTACATTTTCTACCAGTTCCCAATAATGGCTTTGAATTATTAACCATCAATGGATTAATCCAGTGATGAGTCAATACACTCATAATTCAATTTCTTTCCAAAAGTCCACCTCGAACAGGGCTGCTTGGGGACCAAGCCTTCAGCACACAGGCCTTTGGGGACCTTCCAGATACAAACTACATCAAATGGCTCCTCCAGGAGGTTCCAGTGAGGAAAGATAAGACCTGAGATCAAAGGGCTTATAAGTTTGCATGCATTGATGAAGTTAGCAGTGGGATATTCATAAAAGGTGGATATCTTTGTATATTGTGAAGTTTTAAGTGGCATTTACAGAAGTGAGTAAGGTATCAATCATTGGAAAGACTTATATAGGCAGTTTTGTGTTCTGCAAAGTATAGATTTCATAACCACTTCCTTCGAAGTCAAAAGCTCATCTCTTTGCAACTGGAATAGGTTTTGAAGAAACAAAGCTTCAAGAGCTTCAGATGGCCAATAAAAAATACTGTAATCTCCTACAGCAGAGATGTGATTTATAAGGCAACGTATTTTTTATGACACATCAATGTTTGCAACCGACCAGGGCAGTAAGAAAGAAGTTCAGATTTAAAAAGAAAGAACAATGACATAATTTTCCTTTACAGGTGTCATTGGCTTAAAACAACCTTTGCTCACCTGGAGACTGAATCATTTTGGATGTGTGAGAGGGGGGTGTGGGTAACAATTGCCTTCTTTCAACTGTGAACAGAGGCCAACACCTCACTTCCCAGATGGTTTTAATGAAACAGGAATTAAAAAGTAAAAAAAAAAAAATTTAAAAATTAAAAATTAAAAAAAGAAATAGGAATAAAGTGATCTATACATGTCTGTGTTTGAAGTGGTCTTAAACTTGTCTTGGGAGCCTCAACAAAGCTGCATCTCTATCATGAGATGCTCACTTTAAGGAGAAGTAGCAAAATATAATGTAAGGGCATGGGTTTTGGTCTCAGTGAGGTGGTACATGCCTATAATCCCAGTACTTGGGAGGCTGAAACATGAAGACTGCATGTTCACAGCCAGTCTTAACAACTTAGCCTTAGCAACCTAGTGAAACCCAGTTTAAAAATAAAATAGAGCTGGCGGTATAGCTTGGAGGTAGAATGTCCCTACGTTCAATCTCAGCACAACAACAAAAGAGAGCTTGGACTTTGGCCAGGCATGGTGGCACATGCCTGTAATCCCAGTACTTGGGAAACTGTGACAGGAGAATCACAGGTTTCAGGACAGTCTCAACTTAGCAAGACTCTGTCTCAAGGAAAAAAAAAGGAGCATGAGTTTTGGAGTCAGAGACAAACCCGAGTTCAAAAGCTTCTATAGCCATATGCTCAATATATATGATCTTGGGTAAATCACTTACTAAAACATTTCTGCACCTCAGGTAACTCACATGTAAAATGAGAATAATAAACCCACTTCATTATTTTGTAGACATAGTCATGTCATACACTTTAAATACTTCATCTAGGGTCTTATGCATACGAAATAATCAGTTAAAGCTTGATATCATCTTTTCAGTCATTTACAAAACATATATTTAATAACTACTATTAACCAAATGATACACAAATATAGTTTGTGTGTATATATTTTCAAGTAATGAAGAGCACCCCCATACCGCCTCTGCATTATATGAAAATGTCTAATTAGAGTTTTTAAGCAGTTTCTAACCACAAGCATGTTGGGGAACAACAAACACCATTGCATGGTGCAGAGTTTGTTTACTTGGCAAAATGTAGATAATGCAGCTGCTTCTCACAACAGTCAAACAGGAGGGTGTGCTGATTGCAGAGAAAATTGAGCCCCAGGACTATATTTAGTTAGAATGTGACATCATTGGAAATTTTGAATTATTTGAATCATGTGTTTTAAATAACTTTGTTTTATTATTCAAGAAAACCCGAGGAATCGAGTAAATGTCCCCACACTCTTCCTGATTGCATCTAACCAATTTGAACTTTAAACAAACAAACAAAAAATCTCACTTCAAAAATCCATAACATTCACATTAAGACATGCTTATCTGGGTCAGAATATATGTCTTGGAACGTAATAACCATATGCTATAAACTATAATTGATATAACAGCATAGGCCAATAAGGTGAGTCTTCATTCTGTCCACAGACATTAGCATTAAGAAAGGGTTCCCTGTGGCAATTATGTGTAGTTAGTAAAATGCTATTATGCTGATCTTTCCATGTGTAGTTATGGCTATGTTTCTGTGACACTGAACATCTGTATGAATACTGAAAAGTTCAATCAACTCTACAGATGTCCTCAACTATCAGCATGTTTGAACTGGTTTTTCAGTTCGTTTTCTTCCAAAAGTTAGTCTCTTGTAGACACAACTAATTTGGGGGTTCTTTCCTTCCACTTAGTTGAGGATTATAACTGAGTTAATAAGAAACAGAAAGGCTTACCATATAAATGTTTCTCCTGTGTTGAAGGATGCTTTTAGTCAAATATCTGCTAGGTCATGTATGGATATCTGTTATCAAGAGAACAGTAATGAAAAATATAACAGGAAAGAGAGCAAAGACTTTATTTAGTTCAAGAAATAAAACCTTCATACTTATTTGTAGAAAGTGTGCAGGCTGACACTAGTAAGGTTAGGTTTTCTAAAAATGTGGATTCACTGCCGGGCGTGGTGGTGCACGCTTGTAATCCCAGCATTTGGGAGGCTGAGACCGGAGAATTCGGGTTCTCGGCCAGCCTCAGCTACCTAGTGAGGCCCTCTGCAACTTAGTGAGACCTGGTTTCAAAATAAAGAATAAAAAATAGGGCTGGGGGTGTAGCTCGGAGGTAGAATGCCCCTGAGTTCAATCCCAGTACCGCAAAAAAAAAAAAAAAAAAAATGTGGACTCACCTTACTGGCCTATGCTATTATATAAATTATAGTTTATAGCATATGGTTATTACGTTCCAGGACATATAGTTTGACCCAGATAAGCATGTCTTCATGTGGTTGTTACGGATTTTTGAAGTGAGCCTTTTATTGTTTAACATTCAAGTTGGTTAGTTGCAGTGTGGTATAGTAGAAAGATGCAGGTATCAGCATCTGAAAATCTTGGGCAGAGGTTCACATTCTTTTCCTGACTTGTCATATCATGATCCTTAGTTTCCTCTAAAGTAACAAACTATGCCAGTTTGCCTGGGATTCTCCCAGTTCTAGCACAAACAGTCCCATGCCCCAGGAATCCCTTCTGTCCCAGGCAAGTAGAGGATCAGTCCCCCTAATTCTCATCCAAAAGATAAGGGTAGCAATAACTCCTTCACAGAGTTGTGCTGCAGAATAAGTAAAGCGTCTGGTACAGCCAAGAACGAGGTCCCCCATGGCAACTGTTATCATCACTCTGAATCTTATCCACGTTTTCTATTCTGTTTCCTCCCAGAGCACAGGCTCGTCTCTTTCCATTTTATTCGACACAATCAACACTTCACTCTCACTATGACAGTCACTTTAATTGATCCTATTTAATGCTGTAATGTCCATCATTAGCTCAGTAGTCACCGTCTTCACATCATCCTCACTGGAATTCAACAGAGTACTGTGGGTTTCCTCCCATGTAGACCCAATGTGCCGCTATAATTGAGATAAATAGTGTGAAACTTTCATGGCCCACAGCAAGCCTGATACACAGTGGGTACTCAACAAATACTTGTGAAATGAAAGAATGGTTCACTAGGAAAAATGAAAAAGCACAGGTGAGCTATGGCAAGCCAGTTGAGTGGACAAGGGGTACCTTCTGTTTTCAACCAGCTCAACTTTTCTATTATGGGTTTCACTTTGTTCATTGCAGAAACATTGCTCACTATCACTTAGGAGTCAATGGGGTGTGTTTCCCTTCCAGAACAAAAACTCCCAGCATACCTAGCCTAGTCTTCCCTCTTCCAGTTCCTGGCCTTCACATTCTTCCTTGCTCTATAATCTCAGGTTGCACCACCCCCATTCTACTGAAACATCCACCGGCAGGTCTAGCCCCATCACTTGGTCAAGCTCCAAATTCAAAGACCTTCTGAATCTATCAGATTCCTTTCTTCACCTTGTTCTACCCACTGGGTTCCTTGTTTTCTTGGGCCTTCCTCTTCAAACAAGTCATGCCTGATTTCCAGCCTTCCCAATGCTTGCAATATCAGAAGCAGACCTAAATAGCAACAGGCAATCAAGGCACATTCTCTTCCTTCTCTGTCTTGCCACTTCCCACCACCCGCAGAAAGATTTTCCTGATGGTCCCACCTAATATCTAACGAGCAAGGACAGCCTCAACACAGCCAGGTTCAGAGAGTGCGGCTGCCAGCATCAGACAGGACTGGGTTTGAAACAACTCTGCCAGTTACTACAACATGACAACAAAGGAACGCTTTCACTTTTTTGAGCCTCAATTAGCCCTTTGATAAAATGGGAATTAAAAACTGTACTTGTGATCAAATAGGGGTATTCATTATGGGGATTAGATGAGGTAATCCATAGAAAGCTTGAGACTATAACCACACAAGGTGGCACACACCTAGAGTCTCAGTACTTGGGAGGCAGAGATAGAAGAATCACAGGCTCAAGGATGGCCTCAGTAAGTAGTAAGACTCTCAGCAACCTAGCAAGACCCCATTTTCAAATTTAAAATAATAATAATAATAAAAACAACAACAATAATAATAATAATAATAATAATAATAATAATAAAAGGTCTGGAGGTATAGGTTGGAGGTAGAATGCACCTGGGATCAATTCTCAGTAACAGACAGACACACACACACACACACACACACACACACACACACACGGAAGAAAGAAAAGAAAGCTTGTAAATTCACTCACTGCCACTCATTCTAATATTCCCATCATTTTATTGTTGTTTTTGGTACTATGGATGGAATCCTAGGGCATTATACCTCTGAGCAACACCCCCAACTCTATTTTTTTTATTTTAATAGAGTTTCACTAAGTTGCTGAGGCTGGCCTCAAGCCTGGAAGCTTCTGGTCTTATCCTTCCAAACACTGAAATTACAGGTGTGCACCACCATGTCTAACTCTACCATTGTTTCTTAAGGTTTCCTACTTCTCTTTCCTCAGATTATGTGGAAGAACAGAATTGCAAGAATCTGTGACTATATAACCCAAGTACTTTGTTTTGGTTTTGGTAGGCTCTTAATACTGAACTGATTCTAGACGTTATAGAACTCTGTTAGATGATCTGTGGTAGGGACAGAGTTAGGACAAAACCATTTAGGGGGTACAATTCCTTTTAAAAATGAAAATAAGAGATCTGTATAAAAGAAAATCCTCAATGGGGACTTTTCAGAACTACAGGGGAGAAAGAGGGAAGCTTACACTCCTGACCTCTCCCCTTAGCTTTTTTCTTCCTTCTACTTTCAAACAGTGAATAATCTACATGTCAGAGTTCATCTAAATCCAAATCCAATTAAGTCTGACCTTAGGGATACTTACTCATAGCTCTCAGCAGGTGTGTGCTTAGAAGAAACCATCATCTGTGCCCTTTGTTCAATTTTTAAATTACCCAAGTTTATGGTCCTGACTGTTTAAGTTGAGCAACACTGCCCATCAAAAAGCTGAGGAGACTAGCTGTTTGCACGAGCACCTAGGCGTATGTGCTGGAAAGGACGTTAAGAAAGAAATCACCTCTCTCCATTTAATCCACGTGGAACAGATCCAAGAGTTGGAAATTTCCCCATCGCTTTTGTCTAAATCCTCCTGCTGGTGGCTGGGTCCTGGCTCACGTAACCTCCGTGCCCCTTGGTGACATCAATGTGCAGTACTCTGTAGGACTGCTGTGAGAAGTAGAATTAGTGTGTGTAAACTCAAGTGGCTTGATACCTGGCATGTAGTAGGTACTTAATTAATTCTACTCATTATTAATATAATCACTATTGTTAAGATGTTTACCAGGAGTATCAAATATCAGGCCAGTCTTCACTGTGGGAAAATAATGTGTGTGTGTATGTGCCATTTGTGCTTATGCACGTAAGTATGAGTGTATGATTTCAATCAATTCTTATGTTATCTTTCATTCATAGTGCTTATTATTTCAGTTTGACTCCAGAAGCTGAGCTCTAACATGTCTTAATCACAGTCCCTCTCAATGGTTTCTGCTGGATAAAGCGAGAGGCAAGAGCTGCAAATGTGAATACCTGTGAAGATTATGGTACCCTGCTAGGTGCTTTTTTTCCTTCTTCTTCTTTTGTGGTACTGGGGATTGAAACCAGGGGCATTCTAACTCCAAGCTATACCTCCAGCCCCATTTATTTATTTTATTTTATTTTATTTTTGTTTTGAGAAAGAGTCTCCCTAGGTGGCTGAGAGTCTCACTTGATGCTGAGGCTGTCCTTGAACTTGTAATCCTCCTGTCTCAGCCTTCCAGGTAGTGGGATTACAGGACTGCATCACCATGCCCAGCTTGCTAGGTGTTTTTCATACATTCTTTCATCTATTATTCACAACTTCCCTGTAAAATGTGATCACTTCCATTATAACAGACACGGATATAGTAGAAACATGGATTCAAACTAGGTTTAAGTAACCCTAAATCATTTCCTACTTTTGGGGAGGGATCAGAAGAACTGGCTTCTGGTCTTAGCTTTCCCCCTTTTAAAAAATGTGATTGTGAACAAATTACCACACCAGTCTGATCTGTAATTTTCTAATCTATAAAAGAAGGAGATTCGATTGGATCATTTTTAAGATCCTTTCCAAGACTATAAGTTTAAGATGAATACTTAAAATAATCCTAAAATAAATGTAATCAAGGAGAAATAAAATGGAAGGAACACCTCTCTGTTTGGAATCAATGAGTCAATAATGTTTCTTTGACTGTTTATCCTTCTTGAAACTATATATGAAGGGGGGAAATAGACTACCCTGTTGGTTCTTGCTCTAAGCACTTTTTCCAGGCTACTTGCATTTGCACCAACCTTAATCTCCAGGGTATGATCCTCAGGTCATCAGAACTTGTTTCCACACACAACACATCCCTGCTCCCCATTTTTCTACCACCCTGTTTAATGATAGTCCAACCACATCCTGTGGGATATAACTTGGTTCTTGGTGTGAATGCTAAATGGTCCCTTCCTTCTCTTGTCCTTCTTCCTCTGAGCAAGAGGACAGGCAGGAGCCCACTAAGAGTCCAGGAGAATGTCTAGGAGGGTAACTGAGGTTTTGTTTTGTTTTGTTTTCTTCATGATAGGAATGGCTAAACAACAGGGAAGACTATGGCTGGTTGGGTCTTCAGTTTTCTGTGAATTTATTCCTTGTTTCTGCTATTTCTTCTTTTCTCTGGTAAAGTATATTTGCCCTTAAGATCCAGGTCCTAGAAAGTTCTCAAAATGTTGTCACCAGTAGCCTACCCCTCATTCTTCCTCTTGTGCTAGGCTGCCACACTTTTAGAAAAGCACATGCATTAGATTGGTTAGTTGTCCATATGTCTGCCCTTTATTTAAACTTACTCTTTACTTATTTCATTATAATATAAGCAGTACATTGCGATGTACAGTAAAAGCTCTCCCATTGTCTTGAACTAAAAGAACTCTAGAGCTATAGCATAATTATTTGCAAATACCTTGCAAAAGAAGGTCTCACATTCATTAGGGAAAATATGCCTAGCTTTAATAAAGCCTGATATATCTAGCCTAACCAAGTAGAGATGTTAGGAGTCAGTTCTTAACCTTACAAAAGTTTATAGAGAACTTTTAAGACCAAACAACCCTATTGGATTTTAATACGAATTTATAAAGATTTGATTAATATGAAACTTTTAAAGGAATATTATTCCTCATTAGACTCTTAACTCCTTGAGAGGAAGGACCATATTTGATTTCTTTTTAATTGCATCCTCAGTGCTTAGCATGCAGAAAGTGCTCAATAAATACATCAAAGGGATGAGCAAGTGAGAGAAGGAATGAAAAATTACAACTATTACTAAGAGGAAGGAGAACAGTGTGTTGCTAATCCCTGTTGATTATCACAGACAACCTTAGAAATCATATTGTAGGCTAATGAAGCAAAACATATTGTAGTGTTTTAATTCTCTTTGATTTTGTGTTTGGGTAAATGCACTACTGTACACATGAAGTATCACTTCTTGTTATTGCTCCAGGATGAAGAAAAGCAGTCCTATGTTGATGGAGGGAAAAGTGTAGTGTACCTGGACTATTTGCTTAATTGCTTGTCTTTGCAGTAATGACATTACCCCTAATATATGTCATCAGATTGAATACTGATAGCTCTAAACAGTTATAATTTTGCCCAATAAAAATAATGGCATTAAAACTAGTGAGTAAGAGTTGACTGTATTCTGTGCTACGTCATCATCTTTATGAAAAGGAAAAGGCAGAGCAGGTAGTTGGTGATTTCACAGATAACACCAAATGAGGATGAACCAGACCTGGAATTGAAACCTTGCTTAGAAAAACTGACTCGAGAAAAGACCTGAAACCCCTCCTATCTCTCAGACAGTTAATATGCTGTTTATTCAGGGATGATAAACATAGCTAGCATCTCAACATATCAAATATCGCCAGGTAAATTACTGGCAGGATATGCTGTGGGATTTCTCAGGGCTATGATTGAGAAAAATGACTGTCTTAGTTCCCCTACAGTTCGACTGGATTTCAGCCATCAAGCCCCTGCCATCATCTGGAAGTCTACATTTCAGACCCCCAGCACACATAGGGTGTACTTTCCTTGTAAACAGTATTACAAGCACAGGGTTGAAAATATTTTACTGAAAATTCTGACTTAAGGAGGGAGACCAAAAAGGCTTACTCTTTGTCATTTGGAAGGGTCACTCTTCTCTCAGTGTATGTTTTACTGTCCTAGAAACATGTAAGGGGTATCCAGAACAGTCTAAGAAAAGGGAAGACCAGTGACTTGGCTTCCAGATTTAGTCCAACTTCTCTTCATCTTTATTTATATGAGCAAGTTTGAAGAAAAGTCTAATGAGCTTTAAGACTGGAAAATTATCATTCCAAATTAAAAGTAGTTAGCAGGAACATCAAGATCCAGGATTCAATTTCTAGCCATTAAAATTAAAATAATATTTCTTCCCCCCAAAGTGTTTAAAATATTTTAGTAAGTCTATAATTCATAATTGGAATAGGGAGATGGTCATTAATCATAAAGGGATATAAACAAATGAAATAGAAATGAAATAGACAGATGTGGTGGCACATGCCTCTAATACCAGTGCTTGAGAGGTTGACACAGGAGGGTCGCAGGTTTGAGGTTAGACTCAGCAACTTAGCAAAACTCTGTTTCAAAATAAAAAAAAAATAAAAAAAAACCAGGCCTGGGGCTGGGGTATAGCTTGAAGGTATAATGTCCTTGAGTTTAATCCCCAGCACCAATAAAAACAACACCACCAACAACAAGAACCCAACAACTGAAATAGCAACCAAGGCTAATTGCCACTGGCCAGTGTGCTTCCTGATAATGGGTTTGCGACCTGATTATGTCTGGTTTTGGCTCAACAATGTACTCCAGTGTTTTACAAAGAACACTCAGTAGATATTTGAATAAATGCATAAATAAGTGAATGCAGAAGCAAGCCTACTGGGTCCAATCATATTGTGTGTTTACTACTCATTACCATAAGCCCCCACCTCAAGAATATTTATTTTAGGCAAAACAAGGAAACAGGAATATCTAGGACAGCTTTGAAGGAGATTCCCTTCAAAGGGAATCAGTACCAACCACCCATCTCATGGACAATGGATCTTATTTACCTGAACGGACCCAAGAAGGAATAACACGTGCTTGCAGAAACTCTGGAATCCAAGCCTTTCTCTGGAATACAGGAAGTACATTGTTTTAGGCCAGTCTGAGTGAATGTAACTTGAGTCTCTATTCCATCCATGCCTATGGAAAAGCAAGTGTTCTACATTACTGACCAGAAGAGCCTGGTGAACTCAGAAATATAACTAAGAATATAAGACTGGATACCCAAGGGACTTTCTCTAGCCATTCTTTCATGTGCTGTGTATCCCAAAGAGGATTATAAGGTGCAGACAATGAAATTAGTAGAGGACTTTGCTTTCCCTCTTAAGCGCATACAACCCCTTCTTCCTTATTTACTTCTCTTCTCCCATCTCTGTTCTCCACCATCCCCCACCCTGGTCCTGCACACTGGCCCTGTGTCTTTCAGTTTGTTTGGTTGGTTACAGAGGCAGCTGACAGCACAATGGGTATTGTAGTCATTTTATTTCCTTCCAAGTATTGTCTGTGCCTGGAATTAAGAATTGCAAGGGACATAGTATGGACCAACTCCACTGCTTCCTAGACTCTGCAAGTGACCCAGCTATTGAGAACATTATCACAGTGTTTCATAAAGTTCCCTGAGATGGCGTCCTGATAAATAAACATATGGCCATGGATCTAAGTATTCTCTTCCAGTGTGATTAATGTATAACTTTTCTGATGGCTATAAAGCATTTCATCTTCAAAGTGAAGTATATAAACTGTGTACTAGTGAGTGCCATCACAAAGTCCCTTAAGAGTGAGCATGAGCTGGCATGATGGAACATTCCTGTAATCTCACCACTTAGAAGTCTGAGACAGGAGAGTCACAGGTTCAAAGACAGCTTCAGCAGTGTAGCAAGACTCTAGGCAACCTAACAAGACCCTGTTTCAAAATAAAATAAAAGGCTGGGGATGTAGCTCAGAGGTAGAATGCTTCTGGGTTCAACCCTCAGTACCAAAGCAAAGTAAAGCAAAGCAAAACAAGAGTGAGTGTGAACAGCTGAGAAGAGATCCAACCGTCTTCCTCCCTGTGCCATTTTCAGTGGATAATGAGCAAGGCTTCCATAGCGTTATGTTAGTAAACATCTTCCTCTCCGTCCACATCCCTCATAGTGTCACATTTAAGAAAGGGAGAGCTGGATTATCGGAGACCAGTTGGTGACACTTGTTTGCAGAGTTTACACATGGAAGGGGTGAAGGATGAAGTGACGACCCTGGAGGACTTTGTCTCTTGCCCTGTCTCATTTGTGAATGTAAAATGTCAATGAAGGTTATCATTTTTAGAAAGTGTAGCTAAAAAATATGTCAAGTTTAACTGAGATCTGAAAGTTCTTTTGCATTTTCTCTCGATAAACTTCTATCATTCTGTAAATGAATGCAAATGTGAATTTCTATTAATCTGACCAGTTGCCAGAAAAAAAGAACCACAAAAGGACCAAAATAACAAATGATAATATGCTCATTAAAATATGTAAATCTATTTAATAAGCTAATTTATTGTTGCTCTGAAATCCTTAAAGTAGGAGAAATAAATGGCCACTGTAAAAGACCCATGGGTGTCAGTGTCTGACAAAGTTCTGAAAAAAGCTAAAAATGAGATGTTTACCTATTGAGGTAGATTAAGTGATGTTTAATGAATCATTAATTTGACACAGAATTTATCCTGGGTTATTCATGTTTGACTTCTTGGAACAAGGCCCAGATTATATATCTTATTATTATTTGACTAATTATTTAAAAATGTGAAACAGGGTAGTAATGGAAAAAGGTACTAAAAATACAATCTACTTTGGCCACATGTCAGGCTATGACCTTGAACTTTGTAACTTTTAAAGACATTTGCAAACATACTTGCTTTATCCTTCAAATATTGAAAACTAGTTCTTATTTGCAGAGGGCACCAGGTCACTTGAGTAAAGTTTTACTGCAGTCCTAAAGAACACCAAATGTGCTGAGTTATTTTTGCAAGTAAATTTCCCAGATTTAAATGGTCAGAGGGTATTAACTTAGAATTATAAACCCATGAGTTCTTCCTGACTAGGTTTCTGCCGGGAGCAAATAATGAAACCTTTAGCCAGGAAATGATGAAGCTCCAAATTCTTCCGAGTATATTGTAGTAAAGTGATTATCCTGTAATGCTATACTGCATGAGCATTACAAAGGAGGTTTATAGGTGCAAGGAGTTTTCAGGACTCATAACATTTCTTTCTCATTGAAAATCAGGCTTCTGGTCTACTTCCAGAGTTTAAAGGGAAAGGTAAACTGATGGCTATTAGATTACAAGATTTGCATCAGCTCATTTGGCTTGGTAACTATTCTCCAATATATACCCCAAGTGTAGTATTAATCAGACCAGCCCGAGTGGATTTTTTTTAGCTATGTCTTATGAGTTGTTTAATTAACAGTAATCTCTCTCTCTCTCTCTCTCTCTCTCTCTCTCTCTCTCTCTCTCTCTCTCTCGCATGCACACACAAACAGGCACTTGCTTTTGATTAACTTAGTAGAGAACATTACAGCAAAAGCAATGGATGCACAAGATTAGGTCAGTTCGGCGCTCTATTCTCTTAAATATATGCTAACTCGTTGAAGTGTTGAAAAGATGTACTAGTTAGAATACTGTGAGATTCAAGTAAGAGAGATCCAGAAAAAAAAAAGAAAAAGTTAAACAATAAGGGCATGTACTATCTTATAAGAAATCCCTTCATTGAACTTTAGAATTGGTTAATTTGGTGGCTCAACATCATAAAGAACCTGTTCCCCACCTCACCCCCACATCTTTCTACATGCTCTGCAACAATTATGAGAGGTGGGCTATTTTCCTTCCTTTTACAAGGAAAGTAGGGCTGAGAGAGTTTAAGGCTCGTGTGTAAAGTCACTTGGTTAAGCAGGTGAGCCAGGACTTCAGCTCACTGTCTGAATCTAAAGCCTGTTGCCCTGATCACTCTAAAATCATGAAATACATTTTTGTATATGTCAAGCACAACCTAAGGAAATGAGGTAATGCATATTATTAAGCATAGTAATACATAAGCATCCACACAACTGGGTCTGGTTATTTCAGAACTGTCAATTCCCTGTCTGTGCTACATACTTTTATAAGTACACATTGAGAGGCTCACCTTGTGTTTGAAATAGGTTTGTCAATGATCATAAACTCTTAGAACTAATATGAACTGAATAAGGAATTCCTTACTAGGAATTCCTAGTTTTGAGTTACATTTATTGTGATTATATTAGAACTTTCAGAAACCTTTCTCATCACCACTAGAAAAAGCCAGACAGATGAGCAACTGTATTATTTATCATAATTAAAAAGACAAGTGATTGGCCATCTACTGTTTCATATACTCATCCCCCAAACCTTAAGAGGGATTTTTAAAAATTTTTCATTTCAGCAATGGGTGAAGATTTTCAGTGTACCCATGTAGAGCTGTGTAGGTTAAGGACTGCACAATTGTACATGAAAGCCCTAATTATTCTACTTCCCCTCTACAAGGCTGTTCATGCTCTACCTGGGAGTCCCTTCATCCACTAGAAAAATATTCTTCATTTTTATTTTAAAAGTTTCATCAACATCCCTCATGTATTTCAGAACAAATATCTACACATTGTCCCCTAAACATTTATCAAACATTTCCTAGAGCCCAACTCCACGTGGCAGTTTCAAGGACATGATTTTCTGTAGTCTGCGCAATAACCCTGTGAAATAAATATCATTATCTCTGTTTTACAGATAAAGAAACAAGGACTCTGGAGGTTTTAACAGCTAACCTGTGACATACAACTCTTAACAGAGCTGGGGATTATGTTCTTTCAACTCCAGTGCAATTTCCACTGTGATAAATTAAGGGAGAGATAAGAGCCATTAGAAGAACAAGGTAACCAAGTGTCCCTGGCCAGACCACAGAGGAAATGGGGGTCTGAGTGGGGAGTGTGAGACAATCAAAGAGAGCAGAGAGGGTAATGACAGGTCTTTCCCAGTCATCTGCTAGTTCCAGAATCATACTCTACCCTTAAGCCACTTTCCTATATATCCCAGCTCTTTTGGTGATACCCAAGTTGGGGAATTGCAAAAACAAGTCTGTTCAACCGTCATCACACCTTGTAAACATCTATAAGGGACAGAGAACTTTTTACTGTATTTTGGTTTGAGAAAGAAAGTAACAACATCTGCACAGACAGCTGGAGGTTTCCATTTGGCAGACTCACTGTGCAAGTCATGGGCAAGTCACAGAACCATGAGTGCCTGGTTTTATCAGCCATTAAATGTGGGTGATAAAACGGAAACTTCTTGATAGGGCTGTGAATTGCCATTGGTTTGCATACAGAGACAATATAGCAATGCCCAAGGTAAACAAGTATTATATTGCTTCATTAAAATTTTACCCCATATTCATAAGTTGCATATTAAGAGTACTCACAAGTCTAGATAAGGTGTAGTTGTGACCCTCAAATCCTGGAAGTGGATGAAGACTTGTCTCAGTAAGATAAAGACCTAGTGTTATGTTTTAATAACTAGGTAGGTGTACTTATAAAATCTGGATGATGTCCAGGAGTGGTGGTGCACACCTGTAATCGCTGTACTTGGGAGGCTGAGACAAAAGTCACAGGACAACTTCAGCAACTTAGTGAGACTCTCAGCAACCTAGTGAGACCCTATTTCAAAACAAAACAAAAAAAAAAGTGCTGAGATTTTAGCTCTAAGGTGGAATGTCCCTGGGATCGATCTCCAGTACCATCAAAAAAAAAAAAAAAATCTGGAAGATGGTACATAAGTGTGTTCTAATATTCATATGGGTTCCCTGTCAGTTCATATAGAGTGTTGTTGTTGTTATTGTTAATGTGATATTAGGGATTGAACCCAGAGGCATTCTACCTTTGAGCTATACCTCTAACCCTATTTTATTTTTTATTTCTGAGGGCTTCACTAAATTGCTAAGGCTATCTTCAAACCTGTGATCCTCCTGTCCCAGCCTCCTGAGTACTGGGATTACAGGCATGCAACACCATGCCCAGATGCCTCCCTCTCTTTATTTCTTGTCACTTACATTTCTCTGCAGGGTTGTAGACCCACATGCCTGACACCAAGAATACCTAGGCCTCTGATCCTTCCATTTTGTAGAACCAGCCACTTATAAAGAAGTCCTCTTTTTGTTCCTATTGATTAAAGCTCAGAGTACAATATCCAGTCGTCATTAAGATGAAATAGATGATGAAGAAGGAAGAGAGTTAAACAAAGATAACCATCCATGCATCACTCATCCCTCACTCAAAAGTCAACATGTATTTATAATTGACCTGTCATATACCAGGCACCATCCTAGGAACTAGGGTTATACAAGGAATCAAATTTGTTCAGTCCCTTCCCTTGGGGAGCTTATACTCTGGTGGAGAAAAACAGGTAATAAATAATAAAAAGAATCACATATAATATGGCATTGGACAATAATCATTCAGAAGAAAAATTAAACAGGGCAATAGGATTGAAATAATGAGGTGGTGATATTTTATGCCAGGGATCAGGGCATGTGGCCATAAAAATTTCTTTATTCAATATTTATTGACATCTTTTGAAGAGCCAGGTCCTGTGAGCAGGATAAGATGAATAAGACAGGGTCCTTGCCCTCCAGGGGCAGACAGCTCATTGGAGAATCTCACCACCTGTTCCATTAGGCAGACAGATTAGAAGTCTAAGGGCATGTTGCTGCTGTACCATTGTACACAGTCACCAATTTGAACAGATTGTAAGTATTCCAAAACTCACAGTGGTTTCCATAAAATAATTCTCACTTCAAGTAAACATTTTCAGTTGGTGAGTAACTATTTTCCACCGACAGCACTCATATTTGAGGGCTTCCTTAATGCAATGATGACTTGTTTTTCTCATTGGTTGCCAGGGATTGTTTGGACCCTTATTGAAATGTACTTGCTTAGCTCCTCCAAAGCAACTTGGCTGGTTTCTTGTTGTTGTACTGGCAAATGCTGCCTCCTGTACTGAAAATTTTGTTCTTTCTGAAAAATTTGGCCTGTCCCTGAATGGTTTTCATTAAAATTGGAGACAAAAAAAATTATAACTTTTTTAAGTAAATGATAACAGAACAGACCTTTGCATCAATAAGATTTATATAAATGTAGGTCACATCTTGGATGATGGGCCATTTTATCCCATTTCTATAGTGCTTTTTTGTACAGATACCTGGCTTGAAATGTCCTTATTCATCTAGAAAACAGAGCAAAATATAATTATGGTCAAAATACTAGCTTGTATAAACAAGCTGTTTTCTTCATTGTGTTTTTAATACAAACCCTATATGCCCAGCTTTACAAAGGTTGTAATAATATAACATTGTTAGCAAGAAAACACAATCATGTGTGAGAACAAACTGAGCAGAGACGTTTTTGTTTTCCTGAAGACAGAGCCTTTTTGACAGAGATGGGAGATCATATCACACACAGTTGTTCCAGAATAGAGGAGACAGACTTGCTGATCTCTGTGCGAGCACAGGCAATGATAATCCACTCACTCTGCAGGCTCTGTGTTGGAAACTTCTTCCTTCTAGCCTTCTTGCTGTGGACTCCTCACCCTCTGGCATCCTTAGGAAGTCAGGAGAGGAAATTATTTTGGCTGGGTTGATACAAAAGCACAGGTGGTGCCACTTGTTATAAACTTTTTAGTTTTTGTTGGTGCTATGAGCTCACTTTACAGTGGTCTTAGAGCCATTTATTCTGTCAGGAAAGCACAAGCGAGAGCTTTTGGCTCTTGCTATTGATCAATTGCATCGCTGTTGATTTCCACAGGCTTCCATCTTGCAGAAGACACATTCCTTCTCTGTGGTGCCTCAGGATCATGATGCCAGCTTGAGTCAGAGACTGGCTACATCCAAATGGCCTCATTTCCTTCCTGCTCCAAACATTGCATTTAGGCAGTTTTCCTATTCTGTGCTGGAGAAATTTCAGATGAAATTTTGAATTCTGTTGTGCTATTCCTCTTTTCCTTCCTCCCTCCCTTCCTTTATTCTATGCTAAGATCAAATCAATTTGTCACAAATCCTCACTTTCCCACATGTTGGTGTCCTCTTCCTTGGTTAAGTATTCACTCTTACCTTGTTTTATATAGCAAGTCCTACTGGGTATGAACGCATCAGGTTTCGGGGTAAATGAGATAGAGGAATTTTGCTATCAAAGTTACTTCCAAAAGCCATGAAAAGCCAATCACTGAATATGATCAAGAACTTAGTTTTAAATATAAACTTTTCCTCAGTACTTGAAAGTAATAGATTCTGCCAAAGACTAACTCTACCCTAAAATTTCCCATAGGAACTCCATTCCTTTCCTGCTATTCTGTTTTCTAAGGACACCACTCATGGTGAAATTTACTACATTGAATCTCTCTCTTTTTTTTTGTACTGGAGATTGAACCCAGGGGCATTCTACCTATGATACACATACCCAGCCATATTTTGTTTATTTCATTTTGAAAGTTTCTCGCTAAATTGCTGAGGCTGGCCTCAAACCTGGGATTCTCCTGTCTCAGCTTCCCAAGTACTAGGATTATAGGTGTGCACCACCACTTTTGTCTACTGCATTGACTTTAAGTAGCTGATTCTATTGCCTACGTGTATGCCTACCTTTCTTCAGTGATAAGAGGCTAACAAAATCTTTCATTTTTTATTTCAGCTCCATGAACTTTGATTCTGAGAATATGTGGCAGTTAAATAGCTTTTCAGGGTGGCCTTCCCAAATAGGAAGGATGTTCCAATTGTTGAGGGGTTTGACTTAGGTTACGCAGTTTATTTGTTTGGGTTGTATGTTTTGAATATGTGCCCAGGGCTTTTAAGGAGAGTGATGGGAACATTTGTACAAATGAAATTGAAAGCAAGGGAATAGTCCTTGCCAACACTTTAATTATGAACCTAGCAACATGTATACTTATTTGATAGTTTAAAGGATATAAGGCAAAACAACAGGGAAGGAGGGGCACCTGCTTAGCAAGCAGCAAAAAAAAAAAAAAAAAAAAAAAAGAACCAAACAACAACAACATAAAAAAGGCATAAAGATATTCTACCCCTTTGTCTGCCAAAGATTTGGCAAACTGCCTTGTGTCCTTTCCCCAATATTCTCTTCACTTGGAGTCACTATCAGGACTGAGGGCAAAGTAAAAGTCATGGAGCAGTCAGAGGTCATTGATGTCAGGTGACTGGCCGGTTCCACCATCCCTCCTCCACCACCTGCAATGTTTCTTTGAAAGCCAAAAGGGTCAGCACATCACAGGGTGTTGAACTCCCAAAAGACTGTGTGTTCACATCTGTAATTTGTAACCCTTATTGTGTCCCATTTCCCAAGAGGAAAAAATTCCAAACCCTTTGGAACCTCTCCTCTTTTGACAGACAAGTTTCCCAGAAATGGTAACCAGAAGAGCTGGAGTGTTGTTACCCACGAGGGCATTACTAAGATCTGAGTGGTGAACCAAAAGAATTCGGAGTGTTTGAGAATCAAGCAGATTGGGGTGGTTGACACACACTTTCTTTTTCCTTTAATTCTTGAGGTTTTCTTTTCTTTTTCTTTTTTCCCTCCTCACATCTTCAATTTCAGACAAGTGTATTTCATTCCAGACATAAAATCAAAATCCCCTTCTCTCCAGTCTGTGGGTGGATTAGGAGTAATTATACAGTAAAAATAACATTGTCTCCTCCCTTGAAATGTGTGCTTTTTTTTTCTAAAAAGGTTTTTTTTTTTTTTTTTTTTGAGATATCGTTTGTTGTCGTTATTTTTCACATTCTATATGAGACGGTATTTCCAAGGTAGCTGTTATGCTGGTCTAATGTACTTTGAGGGAGGAGAGCAGGCTAAGAATATATCTTTTACTTTTAAGGTTTTCTGTTGTTGTTTTAACTGGTGAGAAAAGACATACACTATCACAAATAGTTGATGGGCCGTACTCTCTCTGAGCATAACAGCTAGAACAGAAGCATCCAGAAAGGAATGCTGAAGCCCACTTAAATGTCCCAGCAGGTTGCTAGGTTCGCACTTCAATGTCCAGTAAATTTCTTGTAATTACAGCTGCCTGCTGAAGGAGGCCCGTGTCTCTGTAGGCTGTTAGGACCTTAGTTATGGCCGGAAGGGCAGTGGCAAAGATCGAAATCCCCCTCCCACTGCCAACCAGCGCTAGCAGCCAGAAGCTTCTTTCAGAGCAGGGGCCTTTATTAGAGTAAGCCAGTTGTGCAAAGCACAATTAAAATACTTGTAGATTTAGGTAAAATAGTACCACCTGTGATCCCCCCCCCCCCGCGCCCCCCGCAACACACCTTTTAGAAAATATAAAGAAAAAGGCAAATCCTAGAAAAAGGCAGTTAGCCTGTTAGGAAGTACTAGAATCTGGCCAGCTGTACTGGGTTATTTTTCTAGGAACAATAAAACATATCAGTGAATTTGAGATGAGTTATCAGGGTGGTTTTCAGAATTACCTGCAAAGCTTGCCAAAAATTCTGACTCCTAGGAACTAGCCCCAAGTTTCTGATTCAGAGTCTGGAGCAATTAAGTCTGGGTCATCTGTAAATGGTGTTTTACCACTCACAACAGTATTAGTGGCATTAAAAGAGATGAGTCTCTTTACTAAGTGCTATAGAGCACACCTGTAATCACAGAATTTGGGAGGCTAAGACAGAAGGATTACAGGTTTAAGCCTTTTAGTGAGGCACTCAGCAATCAGCAAGACCTTATTTCAAAATAAAAATTAAGAAGGTCTGGGGGTGTAGTTTGGGGGTAGAATGCCCCTGAGTTCAATTCCCAATATGGGAGAGGGGAGAGGGAGAAAGAGAGAGAGAGAGAGAGAGAGAGAGAGAGAGAGAGAGAGAGAGAGAGAGAGAGATTGAGATTCTTAATATTCTTTGTGAACTATAAAGTGCCATGTACAGGTTAATGTTTAATAAAGTATAGATAATGTTGCTCATATTTGTTAAACACTACTGGGAACTCTTGGAGAAAGAAGTCCACTCTAGTTGTGTATTGATCATTTCTATTCTTAGAGTTTACCCAGAATATTTCCTTCTCAAGAAAATGAACTCCTTAAGGCAAAACTTTGGAGTAACATTTTTCTCTCTTAGAAGTAGTAGTTTTGGTGTTCCTGATTTAACTCCGAAAATAACTTGCAGGTAATAAGACTAGTTCCAATTTTCTTCCAAAGAAGAGGTTTCAATCTTTCTTATTTCTGTCTTCCTTTCTTGTTCTAGTCATAGACTTAGTTGGGGGTGGGCTGGAATTCAGGCCAGTCTAATGGCATGATTTCCTCTTTTAATTTAACTGCAGAGAACAAAAATTATGAGGGGATATTTGTATTGTATTTGGATAAAGGGGGTTTGCTTAACATTTGTGCTCTGCTCGCAGCACACAGTGTGGTATGACAAGATAGCGTGTAGCTCACATACCCCACACACTAGAGGTGTGAAGAAGGAGGAGCAGATGAACAGGTGTGCATGAACACAAGTAATGGCAAAAGCTGAACACGCTGCAGGAGTGTAATAAACGCAGACTGCATTTCACTTGTAGTTACTACTTAAAAATAGAATTTGGTCACAAAGTCATTTCTTTTTTACTTATAAAAGCACTTTCACAAAGGATAACAGGGCGGGAAAAAAAAACTTTATAAATAATCTAGTCCTGTGATTTTCAAATTTTGCCTTCTAGAGCTGTCTGTGAAGCAAGGTGACTCCACCTTACCTAAACAGTTTAATCACTTGAGAAGCTTTTTAAAATAAAGATACTAGAGCCCAGCTCTCAAGAATCCTATTCAGCTAGTAGGAGTGGACTCTGGGCAAACTTTTAAGAAGTTTGTACAGATGCTAACTTACAGCCAGGGTTGTGAACCACCATTCTAGGGTTTGGCCAATCCAGACATTTGGATTCGTGATTTGATGAATGTAAGTATGCTCCCTGGAGATCATATGATAGAATGTATTAAACTGGGAAAACTAGGATGTGCTTGTGCCTGATAGAGTTTTTCTTATTTGCAAAGAAAACACTAGACACCAGAAAACTCAATTATACAAGGTTCTGTTATGCACTGTTAGGACAAGATATTCAGCAGATGTACAAAGGATCCATAGAAGAGTTCTCTTATCAAGATTTTATAGTTTTGCAATCTGTAAACATACATGGGCAGAGAGCCTGGCCTATGGCAGAGGTATGGGAAGGAAAAGAGTAAAACAAGTATAAATGTACCTTTAATAAAAGGCAAGTGTGTTGTGAATGGTACAGAGATGATTGAATTTGAGCAAAATATTATAGCTTTCAGCATTTGCTTTAATTTATTGTCTCTTCTCTACTCAGCATAGAAGTGATAAAATTAATCAGTTTTGACATTCATAGTGTTAGAACACAGACTTTTTCCTTTTGAGGGGGAAGATATATAAGAATAAAAAGGAAAGAAGAATATAAGCATCATGTTCCTTCTTACTGCCACTTGGTACAAGGTAGGATATTTCTTAGAGCTTGGGACTCATGGGGCAGGAGGTCCCTGTGAGGGATGGAAAAAGTTAACAGCATGAGTGCTAAATGTCCTTTTCAGGACTGTTTCTAGGTGTCTAGACCCCCTCGTGTCTTTTCCAAGGGGAAGACGGAGATGAACCTCTGCCTGACCTTTGTGCTTCTCAAGGTCAAAGATTTTTAATAATCCCAGGTTTGTTCTTCTCCTTGTACAGACAGTGAACAAAGCTGAGTTAAGAATAAAAAAAAGAGAGCCGGGTGTAGTAGCACACACCTGTAATTCCATTACTTGGGACGCTGATACCAGAGGATCTGGGTTCCCGGTCAGCCTCAGCTACTTAGTGAGGCTCTCTGCAACTTAGTGAGACCCTGTATCAAAAATAAAGAATAAAAAATAGGACTGGGGGTATAGCTCAGAGGTAGAATGCCCCTGAGTTCAATCCCTGGTACTGCAAAATAAATAAATAAATAAATAAATAAATAAATAAATAAATAAATGGAAATCATTAAATGTTTCCATTTTCTGTTGCTCTTTATATTGATCTTCACTCAGAATTTTGGGAATTTTTGTTCTGTTTCCAAATACAGTTACCTGGCACAAGAATTTTCAAGGTGTGATAAAACTAAGAGACCTTTGCAAGATGTAATTACATAAAAAGTTCACATAAATTCCAACTAACTCATTCAGTACATACTTATATTTATAGCATTTTTCAATTCCAATTAATGCATCAATATCAATAAAAGTAGCCATTAAACACATCTTAGTGGTGTTTTATGTTATCTTTTAACCAATATCGATAGAATGTACATTTATCAAAAAAGACATTCAAAGAATCAAAGTGTTAAAAAAAATGAAGGGTAATTTTTTTCTGTCATATGCAGAAGTTAGAGAGTAATTGGGATACCAGAGGGACTTTTTAAAATGAAGGAAAAACTTCAGTGGAATAAAGAGGTGGTCTTGGGGAGGGCGAGGGGGAGAGGAGTAATTAATGAAGGAAACACTTCCACATACATTGTGTACACAGGTGAGAATACCAAAGTCAATCTCAATATCTTATATGGGGAAGGGGGGAGTGGGGAGGTTGCTGGGGGAAAGCCCACCAAGTGCTATGTGCATGTGTGTTACTATCACTTTGAACTACATTCTGATGTAAGACTATAATGCACCAATAAGAGTATGTTAAAAAAGGAAATAAAAAAGTATTATTGATATCTAGGAAGAAGCATCAGAAAAAAAAACTATTCAATGAGAAGATCCTTTAGGAATGGGTGAGTAGTTAACATGTAGGTGATTGTGGGAGAACCGTTTACTGGGTAAGAAAAAGTTTTATTTAGACAATGCTAGAATTTAGGATATTGGTTATAAAGGGTTGGAATTTAGAGTGAAAGAATACGCTCAAGCAGCATTCCTTTTGTGGTGGGTCTTGAATGTTGGTAGAACATTTGTGATGTGTTATGATGTACATACTTACCCATGACCCACTGAGGTTGTTTTGAGGATGGAAATTACATAATCAAACTGTTATTTCATTAAAGTTAACTGGACAACATAACAGGAAGTAGAAGAAGAACATAAAAAATTACTGTAGCAATCCAAGAAACAATAAAGACATTTGTATTAGGAAAAAAAAATGAGCTTTTGGTGATAAGAGAAGGAGACAAAAGCTGGTCTTAAAGAAATGAATACAAATAAATAACTGAGCAAGAATGGAGCTCTACATTTACAAAAGAAGCACTGACTTGAATAGAGTATTTGAAGTAATCATATACATGGGAGAGAATAGTCTTTGGCTTGCCTGTTAAAAGTCTCCTAGAGTTGTTTGGTGTTACTATTGATTCCGGAGATGTCCAGTGAGTTGGAAAGTCAGGATGACTTGTAGTAAGATATTAACAAGAGTCTGGTGTAGTGGTGCATGCCTGTAATCTCAGTACTTGGAAGCCTGAGACAGAAGGATAGTGGGTTCATGGCCAGTCTTGGCAACTTAGTGAGGCCTTTCTCAACTTGGTGAGACCCTTTTCAAAAAAAATAAAATAAAATAGGGCTGGGGTGTGGCTCAGAGACAGAATGCTCCTGAGTTCACTCCCCAATAGACACACACAGACACACACAGACACACACAGACACACACACACACACGACATGCTCAGATAAGAAATATGGTTTACAGATTTTATTTAAGTGGATATAATCCTATGTCCACCTAATAGAGTGTACATGGTTAAAAATAAAAACTTCAGTCCTAGTTAGAAATTAAGGATTTTCCTGTTTAATTGGTCAATTATTTTGATATCTTTAGCAACCCATGAAACTTTGTGATTACTCTCATCAAGAATTCTTTGGAACTATGAATCCATACTTTACTATTCTGATTCTTTTATTCTTTGGTCTTGTGTTGTGACTGGTGAGCACTAACTCTGACCAACTGTAGGTAATTGTACCTTTCAGTGCAGACACAGAAAAGGGAGATATTAAAATAATATCTAACCAACCACAGTGGTATCTAAGCACAATCTAACATACATTGATTGATTCGGCAGACATTTTTTTGAGATCTGCTTATACCTCTGATGTTGGTGATGACATAAAAAGTATGGAGATACTCCAGAGTTTAATAGGGTGCATATAAATACAATAAAATACATAAAGGTAGGAAAGAAACAAAAGAATGAGAGCCAAGAGTCAGGATAATTGATTCTGTTTAATAGGCTGCATAAAGCTTTATAAAGACAGTGATATTTAACATAAAATAGGCAATTGACAACCAATTCATTTCTTTTTTTCTCCCTTCCTATCTCCATCTTTCCTTTTCTTTCTCAAATATTTATGAAGTACTTACAGTACTTAAAGCATTAAGATAGGAGCTTTTAGCTCCAGTCAGACATGAATCCTACTCTTGAAGAGTCTGGCGAACATTACACTAAGTATGTACACCATATAGGAATTAAGTGGCATAACTCAAGTAGAAGACAACTGTAGAAGTATAAGACAGAGAAAGAGAAAAATTATACAAAGTGGCTGGAAAATAGAAGTCTTGATATCTTTGTTGTATTTACTGTTTGGGTAACTGCTATTGGGTGCCTGGGGAACCATCCACAGCTGTACCTGGGGATGGTGTCGCACATGGGAAATGAGAGGAGATCTGGTAACTGTAAGACCCTGGCCCGTGATACAAGGAGCAGTTTGTCACTAGTTACCTATAATCCCCAAACTGCATAGAGATATACTTCCCATTGCCTGGAGACTAACTGGTGGTATTTTGCTTCTGAGTGAGTATCTGAATATAATTTTCTATTAGAAAGACCCTTTAAAAATACTTTAATAGCTCTGTATTCATGCTTTCTGGCTAAAAAGGTGAAACCTAAACTTCATTGGTGGACACAGGAGTCTTATTAGCTTTGAAAAGCTGCTGTGATTTGGGTTTCTCTCTCTCTCTCTCTCTCCCCCCCCCACCCTAACCACGGACTCTTGAAGCATATTCTTTCATTAAGGAGATTCAGCACCCTCTACAGTAGTTGATTGCAAGTTATTAACAGCCTGCAGCATTTCCTAGGCTTGAAAGATAAGAGTCAGGCTTGTGCAAATGAAATTTTAAACAAATGCCGCTTTGCTTTCCATCATGGTCTTAAGTAGTACATGTATTGGTTAGCCATGGAGCCAATCATAAAATTGTGGTATAAATATAACTTAATTTCCAGGTTACGTCCTAGGACTTGGACATTCTGCAGATAGTGAAACCAAGATTCTCCTTTCCAAGACTCTTATTCCCCCTCCCAGAAACTTTTTGTGGTTCTTTTCTTTTGTGTGTCCCACTCAGCAAAATGAAGCCTGCCTCATCAGTTTTTTGTCTCTGTAGATTTTCCACTTATTTAGTGATTAATTACTAGATATTGGTGACTTCTTAATCATTTTCTGTACTTTAAAAGATTAGATTTCTTTATTTCAAAGTCATCTAATGTAAGATACAAACACAAAATGGAACAGTTACTTTCCTCTCCTTCAGCTTTGTCTTTTGTGTGTGTGTGTGTGTGTGTGTGTGTGTGTGTGTGTGTGTGTGTGTGTGTGGTGCTGGGGATGGAACCCAGGGGCATTCTACCTCCAAGATACACTCCCCGTCCTATTTTATATTCTTTATTTTGAAACAGGGTCTCACTAAGTTGCGTTGGGCCTCACTAAGCAGCTAAGGCTGGCTGAGAACCTTGGATCCTAACTGTCTCAGCCTCCCAAGTACTGGGATTATAAGCATGCACCACCATACCCGGCTAAGTGGCTAAGCTTTGTCTTTTCTATCAAAGACATCAGTTAAAAAATGAAGCCTTTGAGCTGGGCATTGGAATGGCCCCTGTAATCCCATTAATTGGGAGACTGAGATAGCAGGACCACAGGTTCCAGAGGACAACCTCAGCAACTTAGTAAGTCCCTGTTTATTTTATTTTATTTTTTTCAGTACTGGGGATTGAACCCAGAATGTTCTATCTCTGAGCTACATCACCAGCCTCCCTTTTAAAAAAATTTTTATTTTGAAACAGTGTCTCTAGGTTCCTGAATCTTCCAAGTATCGGGATTATAGTCATGTGTCACTCATCCCCAGTAAAACACACACACACACACACACACACACACACACACACACACACACAATATCTTTAATAGAAATGATCATGTATTAAAAATCTTGAAAGAGTAAAACTTAAAAATAAATACTAGGTAGTTGGGCTCCTCTGTTAACATTCATATTTAAAACATAGATTGACAAAAAAATGCTTATACTTTATATTAATAGCAATGTACCAGCCGGGCATAGTGGCACATGCTTGTAATCCCAGTACTTGGGAGGCTGAGACTGGAGGATCTGGGTTCACGGCTAGCCTCAGCTACTTAGGGAGGCTCTCGGCAATTTAGTGAGACCCTGTTTCAAACTAAAGAATAAAAAATAGGGCTGGGGATGTAGCTCGGAGGTAGAATGCCCCTGGGTTCAATCCCCAGCACCGAAAAAAAAAAAAGCAATGTCCCCAGCCAAGTGTGGTGGTACATGCTTGTAATCTCAGTATTTGGAGGCTGAGACAGGAGATTGGTAGATTTGAGACCAGCCTCAGAAATTTTGCAAGACTCCCAGCAACCTAGAGAGACCCTGTTTCAAAATAAAAAGAAAAGGGCTGGGGTTGTAGTTCAGAGGTAGAATGTCCCTGAGTCCATTCCCCAGTACAAAACAAACAAACAAACAAACAAACAAACAAACAACAAAAAAAAAAAACTATTTTTTTTTTTTTGTGGTACTGGGGATTGAACTCAGGGGCATTCTACCTCTGAGCTATACCCCCAGCCCTATTTTTTATTCTTTATTTTGAAACAGGGTCTCACTAAGTTGCAGAGTGCCTCACTAGGTAGCTGAGGCTGGCCGCGAACCCGGATCCTCTGGTCTCAGCCTCCCGAATGCTGGGATTACAAGCGTGCGCCACCACGCCCGGCAAAAAAAAACTATTTAAGCAGCAATAGTTACATTTAAAAAAGATGCTACAAATATATAAAGATAGGTGGTCTCTGCATGTTTAAACCCTATAGATTTTAAAAAACAAAATCAAGACACACTTTTGTTAGGCAACACTAAAAGCCACAGCTTAATGCATGCATTAATGGGGCTTCTTGAAAAATCACCTGTTAAATTTTACCTGACAGCTTGTCATATATTAATTATAAATAATTGTAATATACGGCTATCATAATGCATGCAACAAAAAAATAGGAAAGGTAATTAGAGTATATCCTTTGTTTTCCCCCTTTAGTTCTTGCTCACAAGAAAAAAATGACCCAGTGTTTCACTTGGGTTGGGACAGTGCCAATGGTTAATGGAATGCCCCACTCTACTAAAGAATTTAATGGGAATACCCATTTGTCACAGTCGCATGCTGTAATCTCCAGTAGCAGAGCCAGTGGAAAATAGCAGCGTACCATAACGTCCTCTACATACTGCAGGTGAGGGGGAAGTGCAGTGTCCCAGCTGAGCAGTCAGGGACAGGGCCTGCTTTTCTAGGCCTTTCTTTTCTTAAAGAGAACAGTGCTGCCTGACAGTAAAAAGAGATAGAGATAGAGAATGAATTTGTTTCATATGCAGAAAAGTATGAATGTTTGTATAGCAGGTCTCAAAGTCTCTAATCACCCCCTATCTTAGGCTCTTGGAAACCCACTAGTTTGTAAAGAGCCTTTAGATGATAGAATCAGAAAGATGAGGATTAAACACTCATTTCAATCATCTTTTAGTGCTGAGTTTGATCTTAAAATCTGAAGAATAGGAGTAACATACCTAATTGTGCAAGGTAGATTTCATAGGACTATAGGCATCAAAAACATTAGCATGGCACCTGGGTTGTTCACCTTTTTTCTTTGCAACGTAGGCAGATTTATGGTGGTGTCTGATTTCTTGACATGTACATATCTTATGTCCCTAAATTAAGTAAGATATAGTTTAGGGACTGTCTTACACTTCTATTTTTCTCATGTACCACTTCTATATTTAAGAAACATAAGTTACTGAGAAATCCTGTCTGAATTATACTTGAAAGACTCTCTCAGATAAACATTTTAACACTTGTAGAGGTGAATATTTATTTGAGGATTAAAGCCATTACTGATTATTTCATTTCTACATTTAGCAGCACATTAATGAATTATGTTAGATACAACCTATCACCTAAAGGAAAAGTTCTCAGATATTAGTTTCAGTGCTTTAGGACACTAATCGCTATCTATCTTCAGAACATGTCATTTGGATCTATGTTGTGTTTCTCTATTCTAGCTGGATTTAATAAAAACCACTGTACTCATCACAAGGAAAAAATGATTAACAATGTATCCTATTCCTCAGTTCAGAGCTTATCATCATAGAAGTAAAAACATAAGAGTTTGAAGTCAAACTCATCTAGGTTCAAGATTCCAGTTTGGTCACTTGCTACCTGTCAGCTTAGCCAAATTGTCTTCTCTGATCTTGCTTCCTTGCTTATACAACTAGACTAACAATCCTTAACTAGCAAGGCAGTTGTTAAGATTGGGGAAGAAGCAATGGCTTTTAAACTTTCTCCTTAAACACTGGCCACATGTTCAAACCATTGTTTTCCTACTTCTCTTTCATTGAAAATATTATGACCCACAGGATTTGTGACCCAATGTAGGTCATGATGTGCCTTTTGAAAAGCAGTGTGATATGATCACATGCGTAGCAGGATGCTTAGTAAATAAGTGCAACAATTGATTACTATTATTGTCATCGTGAATATTTTTAGTCTTCTTTTACGATGCTTCATGATAAATGAGAATAAAATCTTTAGAGTACTTCTAGGAACTAACTCCCTTGGATGGGGTCCAAGACAGACTCATACTCATCGTATGCTGAATTATGCACTAGAGGGGGTTGTGCTATAGCAAAGCTCCTGTGTGCTATTCATCACAGAATGTTAGAGCCGGAAGAGAACTAAGAAAATGTCTAGTGCTATTGCTTCTTTTTCCTCCAAGTCAGTATTTATAGTGTTTAAATATTCCATATTTCTCATTGATAAGTTGAAAAAATTGCTTTCTTTGATCCACAACTTAGAGATGGTAAAGAATAGTAGGTGTGATGAGGGAAACTGGGTCATGGTATCTGGTTTTTTATTCTACTTCTGCTACCTAAGAGTGAGGTGACCTTACACTCTCAGGGACTCCGTTTCTTTACCTTTAAAAAGGAGATTATTTCAACAGATGATTAGCCTACCTCTGATGGCTTTTGAAATAAAATTTCCAAATGGTAAACCAGCTCACAGTTTAGAAGAGATGCTGCAGGATTAGCATATAGTTTAGTTACAAACCTGCAGCAAATGTATTAATGTAGGTGTATCTGGCTGCTGTCTAATTCCCACATCTACTCAGATGTGCAGAGAAAGTTTAGTTTCTCTATTTGCTCTATCTCACCTTCCTAAGCAGCATCATTCTGAATATTTCTCAGTCTCTTCTGTATAATTATAGCTCAGATTCTCTAGTTGTTGCCCCAGAGCCTTACCTTTATAAGGTCATCTAGGACCTCATGGTATCAGAATAGTTGGGCTTATGTCATTGACTTGTACTATTCTCTGTCTCTTTGGTTTTTGCATTCCTTTTCCACTTGTTGATAGCTCACCTCAGTAACCATGATTGCTGATTTCTATAACTAGTCTAAATTTCTTCCAGTGGAGAAGATGATTATTCTTAGACTATGCTCCTAGAAAGCAGTCAGGCTGGCCAACTGGGTTCTTTTTAAAGGAGGTCAGAGGGATGTGGGTCTCTTCTCTAAAGATAGCAGCAGAGAAACATTAGAGTTTTAAAAACTTTGTTTGTTCCTCTAATACCCAACTTTGGATGAGGAAAGCGAAATCACCAATTTGTAAGGCAAGATGTGGCAATGAGAAAGCGAAGGTGGACTTTGTATCTTGGATGCCAGTCTTTTATCAGGAGGCTCAGATGTCTAGGTCCATCCACAGGGCACAGTGGGCTATCAGTGTATGTTATCAGAAAGACTGGAGGCTATATCTAGCTGGGAGGCTTATGCAGGTATAAATTTCTTCCTAATTTTCACTAGGAAACTAACCACTACAAAACAAAACAGAAATAAAGAAAAAAGAACAAAGAAGAGAGTCATGCCAGGATGCCCCCCACCCCCGGTCCCAGGCACACACACATCCCAACTTGTTGGAGAAGTAAACTTCATCTAACAAGATTCCCTTCAAAAGGATGTCTTCTCTTTGGAGCACACAGGGGGCAGAGGATTACTGACCAATCCTTCAGTGCTTTTCAGGAGCAGAGCGCACAGATGGTGGAAACAAATGGGCTGCTGGAGACAACAGCCAGGAAGCAGATCATTAGGTGGAATCTAAGGGGGTCTGCTTACTTTTTGCTCTTTCGAAGACAGCTTGGAATCTGCAGGAATAAATATTGTTTGTATGCGCTGGCCCGAACACAGAATGAACAATGGAGGTGGTTGGAGGTGCTGGCTTTACTTGAACCTTTCTGACCAAGTTTCTAATGAATTTTGATGGGGCAGGCGCCAATGGTTTCCAGCTGGGGGATTCTTTCCCCACCGGCTGGAGATGCTATGGAGATGTCTTGGCTAACAATCCACCCTGGACACCTTAGCCACCTTTGAGTTCTGTGGATTCGAAACAGTAGGCCAACAACTGGGTTCCTATAGGGAAAGGGTTTTATATTGTCCTTCACGGAAGCTGGGGAGCACTGCATTTCCAACATCATAAAAGCAAATACAGCATGAAAGCAAAACAAGAGTTGTTATGATAAGATTCGGAATCGGTACTTCTCTTTCTTCCTTTCTGCCTCCTAAGGGGATCCTACAAACATCTCCCAACGAAGCTGCCAAGGTGAACTGGGGCAGACACAAACTGTCTCATCAACGGGTGCTCTCCTTATATTATCATCACTGATTTGAATAGGGAGCGACCAGCATTTTTCCTTCCGTGCGCTGGGACACAGAGCAGGATGCGCGCGGGTGAGCCTCTCCAGGAGATTGAGTGAATCTGTGAGAGAGGGTCTTTTCTGGCCCGGTGGATGGATGCTGGGAGTGACGTCACCCCGACCCCTCCTCTGAGAGAGAGAGAGAGAGAGAGAGAGAGAGAGAGAGAGAGAGAGAGAGAGAGAGAGAGAGAGAGAGAGAACGCCGTGCCTCCTTCGCTCAGCTCTCCTGCCTGCCCCTCCTTCGTCCAGCCCTCTGGTCCTCTCAGTGGGTCAGGGATCCAGATTCAGGGATTTGCCAGCGGGCTCAGCGGGCCTGGCTCTCCCTGCGCTCGGACGCACCCACACTCACACTTTCAAGAAGGCAACGCGCACACACAATCCCCCAGCTCTGGGGCACAACGATTTCCTGGGATCCCCAGCACGTTATAAGGATTTTAGAAATCACCCAGACAAGGCAACAAAGAGAGAAGCCTTTCCAATTACTTTCCTGAGCTTTTCCATTTAATCTCCCCACCAAACCACCTCGTTCGCCAACGTAGCCACTCAGTCCACGCCGGGTCCCGGACTGGGCTGGCCATCCCACCTCTTGGCCCTGGACTCCCTCTGCTCGCTCACGCTCCTCTCCAGGCGTCGCCGCGCCCCCTCTCCCCGCCTCCATCTCCCCCCTGCGGGCCTCAGTTTCTGGTTACCTCGCGTGCGCTTCACTTTTGGGGGGAAGAAGAAAAGAAGGGGAGGGAGGCGCTGAGGGGGGCAGTCGAGTTGCTATTTGTGGCCAAAGAATCTGCTTTAAAAGCAGCAGCAGCAGCAGCAGCAGCAGCAGGAAGGAGGAAACAGGAGAGGCGGAGGGAGGAGAGGAGACGCGGCCCCGGACCCCCCAGCCGCGAGCGGCGGAGCATCGAGGAGCGGGAGGAGAAGGAGGAGGAGGAAGAGGAGGAGGAGGAGGAGGAGGGAGAGGAGACACACAGCGGCGGCCGCGGCAGGAGGAGCGGGAGGAGGAGGCACGGTCGCGGAGCCGCGGGCTCTGAAGGGCCAGGAGGACGGCCCGGGCGGCGGCGGCGGCGGCGAGGGGCAGGGGTGGCGGGAGGGCGGGGGAACGCGCTCCCTCGGATGCTGGATTTCGGGATCTGGGACTCGCTCTCGGACTCTCCTCCACTTCCTCGCTCTGGACTGGGCAGGGCGGCGGCAGCCGCGGCTCCGCGGGATTAAATTGGCCGCCCGGAGGCGGCGGCGCGGGCAGGCGCGGGCTGCGCGGCCGTGGCGGGGCGCGAAGGCGCTGGAGCAAAGTGCTGCTGGCGGCGCGGGAGGCGGTGGCGGCGGCTGCCCAGAGCCAACATGACCAGGTGAGTGCCGGGACCGACCGGTCCGCCCCCCCGGGTCCGAGCCCCGCGCCTGGCTCCGCTGCCGGCTCCTCCCCGGCCCGCGCGCCGGGATCCCGGGTCCCGAGCCCCGCGCCGGGACCGGAGCGCACACAGTTCGCTCTTCTCCGGAACCTCCCCGGGCAGAGGTCTTCTCCTTCGCGGTTCACTTCTCGCCCGAAATCTCACAGCCCGGGAAGAGGGAATTCTAGAGAATGGGGGCGTCCGGGTATGTGTTTCCGTGCGATCCCCGCTCTCTCTTCTTAGGGTGGGCTTAGTGTTGAGGGGAAATCGGGGAGCCGTGGGGCATTCCGACCTTACTCGGGGATTCTGCCACCGCTTTTTTTTTTTTTTTTTTTTTTTTTAAGGCAGAGATTACTGTTTTAAGGAGGGCTTGTTAGGGTGAGGGGGCGATTTCTTTTTCTTTCTTTCCTCTGAACTAGTGGGGAGAAAGAGAAATAGCAGGATGAAAGTCTACGCGGCTGCCACAGAGGAGGGGGATTGTTTTGGAGACCTTTCCATGGCTGAATCAAAGCTCGTAGTTGTGCGACGCCAGTCTCTTGTACTTACACACACTCCTTCCACCGGGAAGCGAACGCATAATTTATAATGAAGAGTTAAAGTTGTAGGAAACAGCTTGTAAAGAAAGCCGCGAACAAACCAACGGTTTATTTGCTTTCCTATAGATTTTTATTGTAGTTTTTACATAGGCATGTTGAAAACTTGTCTTGCTTCCCAGCGACATGGCTTTTAATTTAAAGGCATTAACAAGTGCAGTTTTCTTACGCTTAAAAAGAAACTGTGAGCTTGGCTTTCATTAATTGGGTGTTCCAGGAGTCCAAATAGTAGTTCCATTCTTCAAAACAGAGACTGTCACAATCCAGTTGTATTGTTTCCAGTTCACCTCCTAGTTTACAGCTTGCCAAGTGTCTCCTCTGTTTTCTCAATTTCTCGAGTGATTCCCCAGCCTAATCTATAGTTTGCACCTTAAGTCTCTGGGAAGATTCCTGAGGAATGGCTTTCCCTGTGTTCCCTCTTAAATTTATTATTATTATTTTTTCCTTTACACGCCCAAACATACAGTGGCAGTGACTCTAACAGAGGCAGCTCACACATTTTGAGCCTTTTAGTAACTAGTAACTGCTTGTAACCTGAGACATACTGACTGTTGAACTTACAGAGTTACCAATGTGGCTTTACCCTTTGGTGTATTCTTTATAATTATCCGGTGGCATACATATGGGAGTTAGTTCAACCACAGATAGTTCTGACCATTTGGACTATTCTTTTCTATTTCAAAGTGCATACACCAACCACTCATGAACTTGGATAAAACCAGGGTTATGTATCAAGACTCAACATTCTGGTTTAAAGGAATCTTTAGATGATATGAATTTAAACATGATGTTTTATAGGTAATGGTGACATCCAGGAAAATGCTTAAGCAGATAGTATACTTATTTTTAAAATATTCTGTTACATACTTTGCGTAAATATTATAGCCAAGACAGCACATTTTTAATGCTCTATGTCCGAATTCTTGAAACAGATATCCTAAATGGACAATACATTTTTCCATACCTCCCACCTCCCATAATTATGTACTGTACTTTGCTTTTCAATGGAGCTAGCAATTCTGTGACAGATTTCTTAAATTCACCCTCATGCTATCAGCTATTATTGTACTTTCAAAGTGTGAAATTGACAAGCTGGTCAGTTTCATGAATTCAGCTGTCAGATTGTGTCCAGTTAAAAATTGCTAAAAGCTGTAAATGTGCCTGCCTGAAATTTTCTTTTGTGAAGGAAAGACAGCAAAGGGGATGGGGGACTAAGGGGGTGTTATTAATTGTGAGTCTTTTAAAATGGATGCACTACGATATGAATTTTATCACTGTCTGTTGTTGGAAAATAGATTTAAATTTATACCACTGTAAAAGTGGCATTTGATTTTTATCTATATCTGATTTTAAATAGTAATCACTAACATAAAGCATTCAGTAATAATGGCTTAATAGAAATGCAATTCAAAGAGGAAAGTGTCTCTCTCATATATTTTAATATATTTGAGTGATATATTTCTTTTATAATGAAATGAGATGTAAAGAGGTAGAAGAATTAACCATTTTATTATGGGGGTTATGTAACACAAATTCTTCTTGGACCAGAGCAATTTCACAGTGAGTAAAGTAATGAAATGCAGCAATGTATTTTAATATTTACACATTACAGTAGATAAGTATAGATGTAAAACTGCTTGAAGCATTAAGTACAGTGATTTGGTTTGCCTTTTAAGATTGACACTCGTTTAGAACCAAAAAATTTCAAAGTCGAGAACTAAGAATTGGAATCCCCTCATCTGCTGCTATTTGCTAAGCCACTAGGGGCCTGTATAACTTCTTATATCCAGGAGATACCCTGGTATGACATATGCAAACCCTTCCTAGAGAGATATTTAAAAAAAAAAAAAAATCAAGCAGGCCATCCCTCAAGTTTTTTTTTTTTTTCCTTTTTTAATATATTAACTTAAGGTTTGATGTTAGTCATAGATGTTGTTTGAAGGATATTTCAAGAACATTATTTAGAGCTTCTCTGACATTATGGTAGTATGTAAAGGCTATTTTGTTTTTAACATATATTGTAAAATAGAAAACAGTTATTTTTGCAAATTCACATGTGATACCATCCTCTTAAGGGTATGGTAAGGATAAACAAGAGGAAACATTAATAACTTTTTCCTTATTGGACTCATAAGGATATTATTTGCATAATGTAGGGTTAAAAGATAAATGAAGCAGAATTACTTTAAGGGAAGTGTAGTCATAGATTGATGGTGTGATTAAACTAGCTTTGTAAGTGCTGTGCAAGTTTGTGTGGAAGGAGAATCTGAGGCTGTGACTACAGTGTAGTCAGCACTTGAGGGACCTGGACTGGAGATGCACCATACATTTTTAAGTGTCACTTTCACAAATTTGAAATCGACCAGCTGTGCCAATCTTGATAGACATTGGGCAATAAGGTCAAGAATACTTATGCTGTTCTTTTGTTGATTTTCAGTTTTTCACACTGACAAGGTGACTATTTGTTAAAAGAGCACACTATAAGTATTTGCATATTGGATTTCCTTCAGGCCACACTAGATCTATCAAGCCAGTGAACAATTCTATATTTAAAAAGATTCTATGGGTAAATAGGAATTCATTAGCAAAATCATATATGAAAAGTGCCATTTAAAGTACAATGGATTCCTCAAGGTGATTTGGCTTTAAAACCACCCTTCCTTAGTTTCATTGTGTGTTTGGGGGTAGTCCAGAGTTGAAGCTTCTAGGGATCTAACTTGTGATCCTGAGAGCCATACTTTTAAGGTTAATATCTTTAAAATCTCTCTACATAACCTTTAGTCATGGTAATTTTTTAATTCCCAAAAGTTTCTGGGAATCTTGAAAATGAACTTTACCTTTGATGTAGTGTACTCAGCTTAGAGGCCAAAAAATATACTTTTAAGGATATGTATTATAAGCTCATATATTTAAAGTGCTAAATGAAAATATATACTTATTCAGTTTCTCCAGACTAGTTTAAGAATGTTTTATCTTTTCCTATATCTTAAAGGGACAGTAGTTTTTGACTGAGGTTAGCCTGAGTAAATGAGTTATGTCCAGGTAGGCTTACTCTGAATCTCTTACTGCATTATGGAGTTCCTTACCTTGACTTTGTTTAACCTTTGTGCTGGATAGTTTCTTTGAGAAAAATCTTTAAGGAAAGCTACTTACTTGTGACAGCACAAAGGCAAATTGCAGCCTTGAGCAAAACCAGTGTTTAAAAACATTCTGTTTTATATTATCAGCGATTTGCCAAGAAAGAGCAAAGGGAAGAGTTGTTCTTTCTGTGAACTGCAAGATTGAGGATTCCCATATAGCACATCAACTGAAGAAACCTGATAACGTGGAAGAAGATTGCTTAGGAGGGATTTTCCAGTAAATTTCATTCCAACAAGTATCACTCATTTAAGTGTCTGTAATTCTGTAGCACAGTGACATTTTTACCAAATGACAGGTTTGTTTGGGGATATTTTCTATACGGATAATCTCATTTGCTTCTAATCAGTAGTTGGTAAAACTTATTAAAATTTCATGCTTGGCTTACATTTGTTTCCACGATGAAAGTGTCCAAATTTTCCCTGTTCTTAAAAAAATAAATAAAAATGCATTTCAGCTCTCCACAATTAAGCCCTTAAGAGAGGTAGAATAACATAAGACTTGTGCTTACTGATTGTTCATTATATGAAATTATAGCTTCAGATGTTAAAGTTCAGCATTTTCTTTGCTTCTTAAGTCTTGGGAAGGTCAAAGAGCAAATGGTTATATGTCATTGCAGTCTCTGACCTAATGTAACCTAAATAATAATGTCACGACAATGATGCGAGACCGAAGCTTTAATGATATATCATGCCTGCAAAGACGTATTTCACAAAGTAACATTGAAGGCCTGTGCTTCTAGTTTCCCCTTTAAGAAATTGCCAATGCTCTCCTATCAACAGTCACTTTGCATTTTCTTCTTTTAACATTTTACTTATAAAATATCTTTAAGACTTAGACATTAGTGTATTTTGTTAAAACTACTGCCATACTCCTCAAAGACTTAAAACCCTCACAGGGGAAAAAATAGACAAAAATGATGCCTGCAATTCCCCTCTTCGTCCCTCTCAGAATAATTAATTCTGTTGCTTTTTGTTCATTATTTTCTATTTGATGCTGATATATTTAAGAGGACCGTATCAAAACTAGACAGTTGGTATACAGCTTTTTGAAATTAAAAAAGAAAAAAAAAAGGTTTTTATGATTTTTTTAACCTCTTCTGTCTTCCAGATCAAATCTCTATATGTTATAGACAGTAAATTACAAGAAAGAGTTGACTGGAAAGCTCACAGTTTATTCTGTCTGGAGGCTGGTAGGTCACGTGGTGTATACCAGCAGGCCAATAGTCTGGAGGCAACTCAGGTGTTTCTCCTCCACACCTGCAGCAAATAAGCCTTGCTTCCTTTTTGCAAATAGCTGCATGTATGTGGCCAAAGCCCTTCTGGCTCCTTCAGCATTTATAACAAAGTCTAAGTGCTAAAGCACCACTGAGCCTAGGCTTTCCCTTCTTTGAATTCACTGGACAGAACCACTACTCAACTTTGGTTCTTCTTTGACATTCAGACAACAATGTCAAGAGCATTGTGACCTTTACCACATTACTGTTTAGTGGATTTAACCTTAGTAAATCTGTCAGTTTCATGACATTGATTGAATTTTTAAAATCTTAATTGTTTTTTTTTTTTCTTCTTTAACAGCCTTTGAGATCTTAAACGTAGCAGTAGCTTAACTAAATTGAAATTAGTGAATTGCATTTAGAAAACAGTGTTCTTGGACTGTTTGAAGATTTAAGAAATTGTACTTTGTGTGTGTGTGTGTGTGTGTGTGTGTGTGTGTGTGTGATACTAGGGACTGAACTCAGGGGCATTCTACCTCTGAGTTACACCTCCAGTACTTTTTATTTTTTGTTTTGAAAAAGGGTCTCACTAAATTGCAGAGGTTGGCCTCAAACCTGTGATCCTCTCCTCTCAGCCTCCCAAATACTGGGGTTACAGGTGTGCCCCACCATGCCTGGCTTGAAATTGTACTGTTAGATACAAAATGATCATCTGTAATCACTGGGTCATGAGTAAAAAGAGACTCTTTTAAGCTTCGGTAGATGGACTTTGGCAAAATATCCACCAACTTCTCTTTTGTGCTCTTAGTGAAAAGAATATAAATTGCTGAAAGAACTGAATGTCATTTTAGTTCTGTCACTTATTACTTGTGAAATCTTGGAGGAAATGATGTAACATTTCCGAATCACAGTTTCACCATCTGTAAAAATGGAGAGAATAATCATATATGTGGTAAAGATCAAATTTGATAATAACTATTTTATTTTATATTTTAAGTAAAAAAGTCCTTCCTGAATGTAATAGTCATGCAACGCACACAGTATATCAATAACACTAATTTCTTTCATAAAGATCTTCTTTCTTCAAGTATTTTCTCTTATTGCCACCTGACTTAAACTTAAGATCTGTTGGCACTCTGTCACTTGCTGTAATTACTGCAGAGTCTAGAACAGTCTTTTCTTGCCCAGCATGCTCATTGAAGTCTGCATATTAACATGCCACAGTACACTACTTATCTCAGGAAGCTTTCAAAGTAAAAGCTAGAAATGATTTTACCTAGAATGTACACAGACAACATTTCCCTTAAAAGTCAAGAATGTGTTCATAGATTCCTGGGGGTGGTTGATGTAGAGCTGCAGGTTGGGAGAAGAAATGTTTACAAAAGCAGTTAGTCAAAATAGTGAACCAAAAAAAAAAGCCTTTTTTTTTTTTTTTTTTCTTTTAGTGGTGGTGCATCTTAGAAAGCTGCTTAGCCCTTTGCCCAGTGCAGCTGTCTTTCCTGAACGATCAGGTTTCAAGAGCAATGATGGATGGTGGATGCCTGTAGCCAGTTGTGGGGTTTGCTCCGAGGTCAAATGTATTGATGGAGGATAGGAATTTACTGCCTTCTGTCTCTCCCTAAGATCTGCCAGTATAATTCCACAGGAAGAAATTAGGCTAGACACACCAATGCTGAGCCACTGTCCCATTATGGGCCCAAAAGACATTTGTTTTCAATGTTTAAAATAAAATGTTCTCCATCCCTCTTCCTGATGCCCACCCTAACTGAAGGGACATATTGACTGTACACTAATCATTTCTTTTATTATTATTATTATTCATGCATTGTAAGCATACATCTTTGTTAGGTACAAATTGATAACGACATATGTGCCCACATTTCTCATTTGACCCCTTCCCCAAATTCCCAACCCGCTCCCTCGCCCTCTCTCCCTCTCACTAATCATTTCTTATTGTACAAGCCGACTCTGGCCTCCTTGCAAAAACATATTCATCTACTTGCAGTAGTAACTTAATTGAAATATTAAAGAGTTTTAAGAGAAAAACAAACCCTAGCTATCCATTCATACTTCTTTGATTGAAATAGCTCCATAAGATTCTTTAGACACATGGTTTTTATATCTTATTTTGAATGGGTCTATCAAGATTATTTTGCTAACTCGGAATAATAACTGATTGGAAATATCTTAAATATTCTCAATCCATTCATTGGTCATGTAATCAATTTTTACTTTTTTTTTTTCCTCAGTGGGAAGGAAGGAATTGTAATATTTCCCTGGAAGCATCTTCCACTGGAAATATTCCATGGATGGAAATTGTTCTTTCTGAGTTCCTCCTTTGACTCTTAGTTTCATCACCAACATTGAATTCCTTCTTTTTTGATGTTTTGGCTTCTTCCTCATCTCTGTTCTTAACTCTTTTGTTGTTGTTTTATCAATAGCCCTCTTCAGGAGTTGGCCTCTACTCTCTGCTGGGATGTTTCTATCCATTCTCATCGAACCAATACATTTTTATATAGGTGACCCTCAAAGTAAGTTTACTGGCATCTCTCTGGAGTTTCAAATCTGAAATTCTATTGGTTTGTTAGATAGTTGCAAAATGGAACACTGGCCTATATCCCATACTCTGTATTTTGTAAACCTTATATATCGTCTTCCGTCCATACTTGTATCTGGTTCCTTTTTCTTCGTGTCTCATCATGGAATTGATCCCTTGACTAGAATCCTGTTGTCATCTCTTTCTCTGTTCTTCCTTTCATCCTTGTCTTATAGGTTCTATTATTTGCAGTCTCATTTTACTTTATCACCTCCTTTCCCTTTCTAACTGTACTAAGTGTTTAGATGTTTAACATTCCACAAATAGCTTCCTGTGTGGTTTTAGTGTTTCTCATTTCTTCTCTCTCTTAATAAAATGTTGCTTTTTGAAATCCAACCTTTTCAATAATTAAGTGCTAAATACCCAACTCAGTGATTTCAGTTCTGTGTAGCGGGACCCTAACTTGCATGTTCAATGTCCTTTTTCCCTGTAACCTGCAAGTGCATTTTGGCCTGCAGTATCACATTCAAGGCTAGCACTGAGGAGTTACAGCTCTTGGGAATCTTGAGTCCTTCCATAACTGTTCCTGGGATCCCCATTTTCTCCTCAGCTATCTTGATTTGTGTCCATTAAATATTTCTAATTTTGCTCTCATTTTTCAATACTCAGCTCAAGTATTGTGTCATTTTCTTTGAAATGATTTGAACTAGAGATTTGAATTCAGTTTCATGAATGCAAAGAATAATTATTCATTAGAAATCTCTTATGATACTCAAGACCCTGAGAGAGGTTAAAAAAAAAAGAATGTTCTTTTATGGGGAAAATTTTTCCTTTAATATTCTTGATATTCCAGGTATAGTAGTAGTGGTCAACATGTAATAGACACTAAAAATTACTGAGCACTTAACTATGTTTCAGGCATTCTGTTCCATATTCTATCTTCACTATCTTGTTTAATCTCTAAAATAACAGTCTATGTAAATCAAATGCTTTTATCTAACAATTTTACTGAAAGGGAAACTGATCTATGGAGATGTTAAGTAGTTTGCCCTGAGTCCTGATTGCATAGATAGATGCAATAAAAATGGGGCTTAGAGCCAAGATTTTAAGTCAAGCAACATTAGCATTCCAACTTAAATTATTTAATTTATTTTGGTGGTGCTGGGAATTAAACTAAGGGTCTCATACATGCAGGCAAGCACTCTACCAACTGAGCTACATCCCCATCCCTTTTTATTTTTTTATTTGTAGACAGAGTCTTGTTAAGTTGTCAAAGCTGGCTTGGAATTTTCAGTCCTCCTCCTGCCTCAGCCTCTTGAGTAACTGGGATTACAAGCCTTGCCATCACACCTGGCTAGTGTCTCAATTTTATTCACTTCAGTTTGAACCTCGTCATTCTTGTGTCTGACATGATTAAAAAAAAAAAAAAAACTGACATGGTGGCATAGGCCTATAATCCCAGTATTTGGGAGTCTGAGACAGAAGGATACAAGGTTCAAGACTAGCTCCAGCAACTTAGGAAGACCTTGTTGCAAAATAAAAGGGATGGGGGATGTAGCTCAGGGGTAGAATGCCCAAGGGTTCAATCTCTAGTTCAAAAAAAAAAAAAAATTCTCATATAACCAGACTTTTTTTCTTGACAGATATTGAGGGAAAATCATAAAATCATGAATACTAGGCAGGTTGTCCCTCTACCATTTCTCAAGAGTTTCTTCTTTTCCTTTCTCTGAATGTGAGGCACTGAAACATAGAAACATAGTTTTTTATCAAAAGGATTTGAACTTGATGGTCTTTTTTTTTTGCAATTGTCTTTTTCTTCTGTCATTTTATGCTTTTAAGCCCCTGACACAGTTGCCTAAACTCTGAGAGTCGTCTTGGAGCAGAAGGGGTTAAATGAAGTGTCTCTACCCAAAGTAGTTTTTAAGATCACAAAGGCTGGCATTTTCATAGCTGCCTGACACGTAAGGAATTAAAAGCACTTTTATAAAGAAACAGTAGATCCAGTAGCTCCAATATCTGAAGATAAGCTACCTATCAAAGACACAGAATTATGCCTCATGACTGATGTACATGCATTCTATTTATTGGTAGCCTGTTGTATTTAATTTTATGTGGGAAACTCGACCAATTTTATGTCTTTGCAAATATTTTGTTTCCACTATACACTTCTTAATTTCATGATTAATAATGGGTGTATGGTTTGATTAATTTTTCTCCATTTAATTTAACTATTTTATAAAAGTTTAATTTTTTGGGGGGGGATGAGGTCTCAGGACTATTTCTTTTTTTTTTTTTTGCGGTACTGAGGATTGAGCCCAGGGCATTCTACCTCCAAGCTACACCGCCAGGCCTATTTTGTATTCTTTATTTTGAAACAGGGTCTCACTAAGTTGCAGAGGGCCTCACTAAGTAGCTGAGGCTGGCCGCGAACCCGGATCCTCCAGTCTCAGCCTCCCAAGTACTGGGATTACAAGCATGCGCCACCACGTCCGACTCAGGACTATTTCTGATTAATTATGGTTTTATAAATAATAAAATACAGGTGTTATATTTGTTTGATGATTTGGAAAATTATCTTTTCTCTGACAACAAGGCACTGTGAAGTTTTAAATCAGACATGGTACATAAAGTTACATGTAAAATGCTTTCTTCTTTTGTTTCTCTTACAATATATTAACATTTATTTATTTCTTTAGTCCAGGTTTCTAAATGCTTTGTATAAGCAAGCACTGGTCTAGTTAGTCACATGCTTTTCTACAAGTTAAACTATAAACTTAACCTCTGGAAGCATGGAGCAGGATACATGACCTTCTGTGGCTAATGTGTAGTGAGAATTCTTCCACAGTTAGTTTTTAATAAATGCTTTTAATAATAATAGTTATGAATTAAAAATTACAAATTTGCTGGGCGTGGTGGTACATGCCTGCAATCCCAGTAGGGGACAGGAAGATCACAGGGAAGAAGCCCGCCTCAGCAATTTAAAGAGGCCCTCAGCAACTTAGGGAGACCCTGTTTCCAAATAACAATAAAATAGGGCTGGGAGTATAGCTCCAAGGTAGAATGTCCCTGGGTTTGATCTTCAGCATCACATATACACAAAGTAAATTTAATAAATAATGGTATGCATATTCAGTTACTGCTTAGAAAAAGAACTGCTTAAATTTATTTGAATCTGGTCTTTATTATTGTCCAAACCCAACCTGAATTTGATATTCCAGACAGTCCACTGTTTTCCCATTTTCCTCTGTACAAAGCTAGAAATATTCCTTAGCAAACAGCACCTGGCCCTTGATGTCCTTTCCCCTGCCTTGTCTCTTGCCCCTTTATCATTTTGATTCGCCTTCTCCTCCTCCAAATAGCCATGTGTTAGAGCCATACTACTAGTGTATTTGCTCCTCTGCAGATACACCATTTTGACTCTTTCTGCTGTAATTTTGAGCATGCTCTCTCTCCTTCCACATGAATGTCCACTTCTTTTCCATTTTTGCCTGATTCTCTTCTTTCTTCAGCTTATAGTTTAGTTGATAACTCTTCTAGGAAACCTTCTCTTCCTCCCAGGCCTGGACATTCTTCTTCTTGTGCTAAGAGAGCATCGAATGAATTATACGAGTAGCATTTGTTGTGGTGTATTGTAATTGCTTATTTATGGTCTGTTTCATTACGAGCCTCTGAAGCCAAGGTGAATGCTTTTTCACAGTGGTATCTGCAGCCCCAGTTCCTGGCCTAGATCCACATAGTAGTGATATTGGGATATTGTTGTTGAATATTCTGTGAATAAGTCAACATGCCCAGAAAAATCAGAGGTGAATTAATTCATGATCCAAATCTTACAACCCATAGATTTAGGCTCTACAGTTTATGATATTATTGTTAGTTGCCCCTTGGTACTTAATTTTATTTTAGCTAAGTTCCACTTACCTAGTCTTTACCAAACCAAGACAAAGCCAAATCTGAGTAGACTGTGTGTATCTCCTCATATGCCACTAGACAAGACAAATCTGCCTTTACATCTGGCTGTGGTAGGAATTCCCAGATGCACTTAATTCTGACACATGGTCATTATTGAACCAAAAGCCATTGCCTGGCATGATTATAGCTCTTATTTGTTTTCATTTTAAAGGGCCTCATCCAGGCTGCCAAATGTACAACAGGTGCCTTAGTTTCATACTTGCCAATCTGTTGTTATTCAAATGACCGCCCTAACAGAGACTAATGGTATCTAATAAAATTGATCTCAGTTCTGACAAGGCAGGCTCACCAAGAGCCAGAGCAGTAAGAACTGCAGTGTGGAAATATGCTAGTTGGTGGTAAACCCGCCTGGTGAGACATACATTTTTCTGCAAGTTGACATATGTCTCACACATTGGCCCCTTGTTTATGTTGAACCGTAGATATTTTCCGAAGCCCAGTGTTACTTGCACACTAGGATTTGGAGCATCAAATCTTATTTTAAATGGACTCACTGGGTGGCATGGGGACAAGACTGGCTGTGCCAGCTTATCAATGAATGGCTGTGCCATGCCTGTAAGGCACAGCCAGGCAGTCCGTTCATGCCAAACAGCTGGCATGCAAGACTGCTTGTATTTCCTGTTGTTAGGAATTTGCCTCCCTGGTTTCAGAAAGCCCTGGAAAGACCTGTTTCCAGAGATAGCCAGAAGAGGAGTATGTGAGTTTACAAATAGGAGCTGATGGCTGGATACTATATAGAAATGATGTGTAGGCTTTTGTGATGTTGCCATCATGCTTCATGGAAATAGGCCTAAGGAAAGCTTTTCTACCAAAGGAAATAGCCTCTTGACACACAAACTGGCCACACACACTTTACAAACTTTTGAGTGATAGTATATGTTGGAACTGGGTATCACAGGGACCCAAGAGTGAGAGATTTTTGTTTTTCCTGCATGGATTTTGCTTTATTTGTTTTTTGGTACTAGATGTTGAACCCAGAGGCATGCTACCTCCAAGCTATACCCCCAGCCCTATTTTATTTTTGTTTTGAAACAGGGTCTCAGTAAGTTCTTGAGGAACCTCGTTAAGTCCTGAGGCTGTCCTTAAACCTGTGATTCTCCTGTCTCAGCCTCCCAAATACTGGGATTAGAGGTGCGCACCACCATGACTGGCTTTCTGCATGGATTTTAGTGACCTTGTTTTATTGACTCTCTCACCTTCTCTCTCATTATGCATTCATTCTCTTAAGCAGCAGATAGGCAATGCAGTGCTGACTTCAAAGCACTGTGGGGATATAAGGTCCATTAGAGCATTGCCAACTACAGATGTGCATGGAGAGACTTCAGATATCTGGATTTTTAAGGTTTCTGAAATTTCGTACTGGCATAATCTTTATTTCTGATTGGAAAGCTTTGTGTTGTCATGTGCAACAAAGCTACTCAAATTGTACAATGCTATCAGAGCTTACAGGTTTCACTAGATAATACTAATAATAATACGATTACTAGAACAGGCAAGAGTAGTCAGATCCTTGCCTGGGTGAGTAACTACTCTTCTCTTTGCTGCACAGTTAATTGAGTTCATGTAATTTCCTGTGGCCTACCATATAGAATAGTTCTTAGGTTAGAATTTAGCTATTATTGGACCATCTCTTTGTATTATTTATACCCATCCTACTTGAAAAAGGATTTGTGGCAGCTATTAAATCATATGCTTCATTATCCTTAATAAATCACCTTGGTAGGGCAGACAATGGATTATTATACAGATGGTTAGTTTCTATGAGAAATTTTTTAAAATGTGCATTATCTTGGCTTCATTTTGAATGAAGTTTGATAGTTAATTTCAAGGCATTTTTAAAGTGATAGAACCCCTGAAGGAATATGCCCCCAAATTATTCACTTAGTGACTATTGTTCATGTTTTTTAAAAAAGTATACTAATTAAAAGTAATGTAAATGTGATTAACATTTTTAAGCAAATGTCTTAAGAGACCTGTTACCCTTTTTGACTGTAGATCTTTCAAAATAGTCTTTTTGTTGTGCAAAAGAAAAGACACACTGCAATGTAGTAGGACTTTCTAGTACTAGTGGTCTTTGTAACTAGCACTGAGAAAAATAATGAAGTAAGCAACACGATAAAAACTTGTATCCACATACTCATATGAACATGAGATTACTCATAGGGTGGGTAAAAGGGAAATAAATATCTCTTAAATATAAAACTCTCTTTTCCTTTTGGAACATAGTGGCACTGGGGATTGAACTAGGGGCATTTTTACCACTGAACTGCATCCCTAGTTCTACTTTATTTTTTATTTTGAAACAGGGTCTTGCTAAGTTACTGAAGGTCTTGCTAAATTGCTAAAGCTGGCCTTGAACCTAAGATCCTCCTGTCTAAACCTCCCAAGCACTGGAATTACAGGTGTGTGCCACCACACCTGGCTCATGTTTTCATATCTCTAGATGAGAACTAAACACATTTCTGACTGTAAAATAGGCCATGTTGGCCTCTTTGCCATGATGTTGACCATTTCTCAGGTAGTATATGGGAAACTTTCCAAAGGTTCCAGAAAGAACATTAGATTAAACCTCATGTTTTATTGCTAAGAAAACTAAGACCTCCCCAAGAATCAAAAAGGTCCAAGTTGATTCCTTCAGAACCCAAGTTCAGTCCTTTCTGTGCCTGACACTGTCCCTATTCTACTGCCAGAAACAGGGCCCAGGCCAATGCATTGCTGGCTCTGAGAGGGAGCAAGTTTCTGTAGATGGTATCTGCTCTGATGAGGGGTCTGGTGACTTGTCTCATGGAGCCTCAAAGGAAACAACAGGAGAAAGATCTTTATCCTAATTTTTCTAATTTAAGATGCCAAGTTTCCTTGTTACTTAATTAAAATGGAATATAATTAAAAATTCCATTGTGCTAACTACATATTAAGCAGCCTCAAACTACATGTGGCTAGTAGCTGGCATATAGAATAGTTCAGACATGAAATATTCCCAATGTTGGAAGACATTGTATTGGACAGCACTGCTGTGCCTGATTGTTCTGAAACTCTATTTGATCTTTTCAAGGTTACGTTTGTAATAAAATAAAGGCCCACCTTTTCCATTCTTAGAATGCCCATTGCTCTTAGAATGTACCCAACGGGCTTTAAGTAAAAGATGCTGTTTCACAAATACATTCATTCCCGAAGAAAATGAACTGATAGCAGATTCTGTTCTTTTTGTCTAATGACAAATACGCATACTCTAATTTTTGTAGCAGCCTGATGTGGAAATCAAATAAGGAGACACACTGAGCAGTGTCAATTTCACATCTCTCTTCCCAAATTTCTCAGGGAGACTTTTCTGTTTCTTTCCAAATGATCTTTGTCGTCAACATTTACAGTGTGACATTAAATGGGGGAGATTAAGGAGTTACCATATAGTTGAAAGAGGAGGCTCAGTGGGGGAGGTGATATAATTTAACACCCAAACAGTATGCTGGAGAGAGAATGAGGACACTGTTAATGGAACAACAGGTGTAGACTGGGCTGTCCTAAGCAAACTGGATAGTTCTGATATCTTAAATCTCCACACACAGAGCAGAACAAAACAGATATGTCTTCGTAAGGATGGCTGAAGCAGGCAGAAGAGAGATGTGAGGGATATACCAGAGCTGCAGAAGCACCACAAAGCTTCCTCTTGGCTCTTTCCTATTGCCCTTTTGCTTTATTACACTGCTCTTAAATTTTGTCAGCAATCAAGCCAATCCAAAGTCACGTGTCATTAATGCTGGCAAGCACATAGCAGAATAACCCATTAGAAATCACTGAGAGTGATCTGGGGGAGATGAGCAACCCTCAGACTCCACCCCTGACAATCTTGTTGGGAATGACAGGTAGTGTTGAGAGACAGTACTGAGCTCAATACAAAACCCCCACCTCTCCACAACCTCCCTGCTCCCCAGGCAAAGGATGAAGGCTCAGTTTAAGGTTTCATTATAGCTGTAAAATAGAACAGCCATGAAAGGGAGGAGGGATATAAGCGACATGATTTTATTCCAGCTCCTGGAAACATAGCCTCCTTTCTCCTACTCAGTCCCTCTTTTGGTCATAGAACCTGAGATAATTGTTCCCAAATGCCTTTCTCTTTTCCTTTCAAATCGTAAGATTCTGTGGCCTCTCACAGGGAGTATCATGGGTCCTGGTATTTTTTCTTTAGGCTTGCATTTTGCAGGTAGGTATTTTTTCATTGTTTCTATTGTTATGTCAAGAAGTTATTTCATTTTAAATATGATATAGAAAGCCTATTTATGTAGCAATAGTTGAGGGTAAGTTTTTTTAAAATCAATTTAGGGCTCTAGGTATGTACTTACAATTTTATAATCAAAATTAGCAAAAACAATTTTCTAAAGGGTAAAGGTTTTGAAGCCAGTTGGATAGGGATACAATAAACTTTTGTACTGTGTAGTGCTTGTAGCTTTAAAAAAAGATGCAAAGGTCTCTGTTGGGGTAGGAGATTGTATTTATATCACACTGGGCACATTTTGGGACATAATAATCTTGTGTTGGCTCAGAACTGTGGATTGTGTCTCTACATTCAATATCTCTTCATTTTTTTAATTTTGTTTTTTAAATCAAGCTTGTTTGTGTTATAACGAATATATTTATTCACCAAAGAGGATTCATAGCAAGGATGAGAGTACATATGCTTGGTGACATTTTCAGTGCCTTATAAACAAAGTGGAAAAGCAGAAGGTCTGTTTTGAACCAATTAATCCACTAGAGCTTGAGAACGCTCACCTCTTGCAAACTCTCATTTTTCAAGTCTTGGCTTTATATTGCAATTATATGTACTGTTGCTCTCACTCAGTAATCGGGGTGAAAATCAGGTTCCTTCCCATAATTACAGATCTAAATCTTGATGGTCACTAGAATATTATGATAGCACAGGGGCTATATAAAATGGCCATATATTTTTGCCCCAGAAAGGTTTAATAATCCACGAACTCATCTCCACCATGGTGTAGCCATTGCTCATTATGCTTTAGATCACAGTACAGAACTTGAAATTGTCAACATTGGAAAGGTGCTAAGAGCTCTCAGTTAAGAAAACACGGGGACTCATATGTGATAGTTGTCTTTGTCCACAGTGTTACATGTACTCTAGAAGCTGCAGCATTAAATCTAGTTCAATACTGTACTTAATTGATAGGATTGATGCCAGAGGGTTTGCTAAGTCCATTAAAAGGGAAATTAATCACTTTCAGGATTTAAGTATCTGAAAAAAAATTGGAAACGGGCATGATTATGTTTTAGAAAGATGTGGTTTGTGTGTTAGTCTTTGCAGCCGATGTGACTACAAGCCCACTAAGGTAAATACTGAGTCTCACTGGTAGTTCGAAGACCTTACCTCACTGGTAAGGCACAGAACTATGGAGCACCCTATTTGGATGTGTTCTAGTAGCAGAGTAAGAAAAGGTAGCTTGGGTTACTGTGAAGAGATTGGAAAGAAAGCATGAACCCCAAATAATCTTTCTAATGTACTGCTCAGAAGCAGTGATAAACTGATAAACTTTACCTTTCTATATCTGAACTTTCATTCCTGTATTTTAAGGCCATAAACATACCATAATCACATTTAGAAAAGTTAGACTCAATAAAAAAGAAAATTACTTGTAATCCTGTCTCCTGAAAACAACCTACTGTTCTGCCTTGAGTATATATTCTGGTTCATTATGCTATATAGTAAGTTGAGTTTGCTTTCTTGTACTTTGTCAGTGAACATTTACAATAAATGTGTTTTTCTACCTTGCCTCAGTGTGAGGTCATCTTTAAACTTTGCCCAATATTTCAGTAGTTTTCTGTGTCCATTTCTCACAGATTCAAGGCCAACCTCAGCAATTTAGTGAGATCCTCAGCAACTTAGCAATGCCCAATTTCAAAATAAAAAATAAAATAAAACAGGGTTGGGGGTATATCTCAGAGGCAGAAACCCCTGGGTTCAATTCCCAGTACAAATAATAATAATAATAATAATAATAATAATAATAATAATAATAATAATAACAACAACAACAACAACATATAGATGTGGCATTGCTAGGCCATAGAATTTGTACATTTTAAAAACATCTCTTCAAATAAATTGCCAAGTTGTACTCCGGAAAACATGTATGTGATGATAATGGTACCAGTGATGATTAAAGATACTAGTTTCTTTTCCCTTTGGTCAGTTTGGAGATTATAATCTAGGTTTTGTTGATTTAATAGGTAAAATGCTGCCTTGTTATTGTTTTAATGAGTTTCTTTAATTATTAAAGTGATAATGTCTCCCTTATGTTTCTTTGCAAATAATTATTCCTGTTCTATGAATTGTCTCTCTATTTCATTTGCCTAAGAGTTTTCATTCATTAGTTCATATTCTGTATATATTAGGCATATTAACTCTCTCATATTTATCACAAATGTAACTTAAGTCTGTTTATAGGTCTTACTTTAGTAATTTTTTGCATACAAAATTTTTACTTACAATTTTACATAGTCAACACTGTTGATAGTCTTTATTATCCTTTGCATCTAGAATTACAAGATCTTTTCCTATTCTAAGATTACAAGATTTTTTCCTATTCTAAGATTTCCATTTTTTTTTTAATAGGTGTGAGTTTTATTCCTCTTGTTGCTATTTTATGTCTATTCCTTATTCAGGTGGTTCTCTACTTAGTTGGTGAGGTACCTGAAAGCATTAAATAACCATGAAATATCATTATATTTAATTCCATCATACAGAGCCAGGTACTGTTTTGCCAGAAGAAATTCTGACTAAATCATATTATAATTTCACAACCAAGAGTTGTATGCACACAGATTAATTTTAAAAAAGCTGTTAACTAAATGACCTATTATTTAATCATTAAGTTTTTCTTTTCTCTAATTTGGTTTCAGGTAGTTTATTAGAAAATAGTATGAAGTTTAGTGAAATACCTACCTTAAGTTAATTTTCACTTGAATTTGAGAAGGATGCTATTAATTGATTTCAGAATTGAAATACTTCCAAATAGCTGCATGTTTCAAAAAGGAATGTAGTTTGAAATTTTCACATTCAGATCATCTGTGATATATGATTGTGTTATATAAAGCAAGGTTGTAAAATGTTCCTTTCTTTTTTTTTTTTAACTTTCACCACAACTAAGAGTTTTAAAATTACCTCTAATATTTTTTGTAAGGATGAATTTTTATTTTATAGTTTGTACATAATTGGTTGTTTGGTGGATGTCCTAACATTAAACTCTTCCTATTTTTACTTTAAAAAAAAAATCCAAGAAGATTATTTTTAATGATTAACCAATAACTCCGGTATTTCAGAGATGTGACAAGGGCTCCCTTTCTTGTGAAAGAGTGTATTTTGAACTTTGCATTTTGAGCAACTTCTGCATTTTCAGCAGTATTTACACCTGAATTAATTTACAAGTTTCAAGGTCACTAACTTTGATTATAATATTATTTACCAATTGAGCTATCTCTTAATTTGTATAATAGAGTATGTAACAGCACATAAAACTCAAAATTTTAAGAAATGAAAAATGATATTTTAAGCTGAGTGTGGTGATAGTGTACATACCTTGTAATCTCAGTATTTGGGAGGCTGAAATGGGAGGATCACAGATTTGAGGACAGCCTCAGCAATGCACCAAGACTCTCAGCAACTTAGTGAGACCCTGTTTCAAAAATAAAATTAAATAAGATTGTGGGTGTAGCTCAGAGATAGAATCCAGAGTTCCATCCCAATATCACCAAAAAAAGAAAAAGGGAGAAAAAAATAAAAATATTTTAACAACGTGACTTTGAAACTGATTCATATGTTAGTATGAATACAAATATTTACTAAGTTCCTCCTGTGCCCCTGATATGGATCTGGGCACTGAGAATGCAACGAGCAACAGCAAAGATGAGGTTGTTTTCCTTGGGGCCTGATATTTTGGTGTGGAGATAGTCAAGAAACATGTATAGTAATATGTAAAAATAAATCAGTAGTGATGATGGAAACAGCATGGCAAGGCAAGGAGCTATAAGGCACCAGTGTGATGGGTGGGGTGGGTTTACTGCTGCTTCAAGTCTCTTGGTTGAGGTGGGACTCTGCTAAGGTGAGCCTGGGAAGGGAGAGTTCTACGGAGCAGCAGTGCATACCCTGGAGGCAAGGTACACTCATATTATATTCTTCCCCTCTTTTGAAAAGCAGATTTTCTTCCTAGCTGTTTCTAGAACCTATCATTCTAGACTTATCCCATTCTCTGTGCCCTCAAATGCAGGGTCAGATCCATCTGTGTCTTCTTATCTCAGATATAGCTGGTTCCCATAAGCCCTGTTGGGGTGAACCCAGCAGAAAGCCCTGGGCAGTCCAGTTTCTTTGTCTACCTCGTGCCCTGGTTCTGCTTTACTGACTGACTCTGATGAGCCTGGCCCACTTGAATACGTGCCTCCGTTACTGTCTTTTTTGGGTACTGACATTGACCCAGGGTCTTTGTGTGACCCAGTGGTGAGTCTGCTGGTCTCCTGTCACGCAGTTGGATGCCTCTGTTCAGTCATGCCTACTCTTCAGACCAAGAGCAAGATGCTGGCAGTGCTGGGAGTTGTTACTTGCTCTGCGAGTATGATTTATCAAGTAATCAGTCCTGAAAGTAGAGTTGTTTTTCAAAGACTGAATTTAGTGTACTTGCTAAATCATACTCACGCACACACATATATTTGTGTCGAATTAGTTTCCTTTCAACTTTATAATATCCAGATGGTGTTAGTGTTAAGTTACTATCATCCATTGAGTAAGGCTTCTTTTTTCTCAAGATTAAAAATGGCTGCATACCTCTATAATTCCAGCTTCTCTGGAGGTAGAGGCAGGAGGATCACAAGTTCAAAGCCAACTTGGGCAAATTAGTGAGACACTATCTCACAGTAAAAATAAAAAGGGCCAAGAGTATAGCTCAGTAGTAGATCACCCCGGGGTTCAGTTCCCAGTAGCAACAACTACAAAAATAGTATGTTGCCACCTGAATATTTATGAAATCTAGAAGATACTGAGGATTTTTATGTAACACCTACTAAACCTTTTGGGAAGTAAGCGGTACTGTTATACTTTCCGGTAAGGTTAATTCTTTAGTAACATCTTCCTATACAGTAATTCTGAAGAGGAAAGCTATAAATTTCCTATTTCAATCTCCAAACCCCATTTTTCCTTTTTCCCTGTAAGTCATCTTGCTGTGGCTTATAAATAAACTTGATGTGCTACCAATGTTATTAAGATTTCTGGGGCCCATAGAGAAGATACCAAGTCAACTGTATTACTGATTTTTTTTCATGTGCAAAGTAAGAATAGGAAAAAAAAAGTCTTCATATGTTACACAGCTCCCTGGATGAACACTGGATATTAAATTTTTATGAGTACTAACATGAAAAGAAAAGTTGTATTTCTTTTCATTTGAGATATTGTTTCCTGTTCTTTTGAGGGGGTATGCATAGGTATCTAGTTTATAGAAAAAGGCCCTCATGTAATCTGGTGGGGGGAGCGAGTGGGGAGAGGACTCTAATTTAGAGAAATATTGAATATCCAGCCTCCTTCAGAAATGATTAGTTTTACAGTTGAAAGATTTCATATTTAAAGTAATCCTCTTTGTGAAGTCTTGTGATCCTGTGGTGTGACCATAAACTTAATCAAAATCACTTTGTTAACAAAACACACATAGTGGGTGCAAACACTGGTTAATTTTCTCTTTCTCATACTTGAAGTTCATTGCAGCCTTGTTCAGTCAGGCATTTCTGAAATATTCTCTGGCTCTTTTGGTAATCACCGTAATTGACTTTCTCTCTTCCTTGTAATTCATTGCCTATTTTCTGCCTAATTTTCACATTGTGGAGTGTTATTTGACAAAAAACCATGATAGCTTTAGATGCCATGGGCCTTATGTGTGTCATCTTTTTGTTGTTGTTCTGCTTTCCTGACTACTAAAATATACTATTACCTACTGTCAGATTTCAACATGTCTTGAATTTTTTTTTTTTTTTCAAAGCAGTTCTCTGTTAAGGCGAATTAAAGGTGGATTAGGAGCTTTAGGGATTACTGGACCAATGTACACCTAACATTTTCATCATAGGATCTTTTATATTTAGGTATAGTCTTAGCTGTCATCAACCATATATATAGGTCATATATACATATGTAAAATTGAAATCACCAGCTATTGTTTACATTCAGTGCACATTATAGCTCTCAGAGAATTGCAAACACTTTTCATTATTGACTTTTATCTGTCATGCTGTTTGATTTTACCGGACACTGCTGAAGTAGAAATGGATACAAGTAAATTACAACTTGTACCCATTTCCAACTGTCAAAAAAAGCACTAAAGGAAAAATAGAATATGGCCTCGGTAAAGCATTGTGATTTGGAAAACAATTTTTTTGTGAAATTAGTGTATGTAAATGGTCTTTATGAAACTTTCTCTACAGTTTTGCAATGTTTAAAATACAGTTGACACATAAAAGTAATACAGTGTTGAAATGAATAGCAAAGCATTTTCAGCATGATAAAATCCATCCTGACTGTTGGAAAGAGACATCTTTGGTGTATGTTCTTTTTTAATATTTAGAAATGGTACGTGCGATTCAAAAGGACTTGACATTTTTAGAAGATGGAGTGTATGTTTGTAAGGAAGCTTAGCAAGCTTTAATTTTGCTCCCTTTGTTATTTTTCTTCAACTCTGAAATGACTGGATTTACTGAATTAGATTGGGGCGTTCTATTTAATTGTATGTGGACCGTATAATCTCTAGCCCAGCTACTGAGCATGTTTACATAACATACTCCTAATGCAATTTCATAATGGTGTAATGGAAGCAAGCCAAGTGTACTTTGATACGAAGTCTGTTTTTGTTTTTTAACCAACTCAGTTAGCATTAAATGTATCCTGATATTCTCCCAGGATTTACTAGATAGACCCAACAAAGATAATGATCAGAAATAGAACATCATAAACAAGTGCAAGAATCAATTCATAACAGTTTTGGAGGAGAGCTTCTATCAGGAACTATTCCCCACTCCTCATTCTTACTTTCCCTTATCAGAAAACAAAACCCAGCCTACTCTCTTCTTGAGTGATTAATGTCCTCTGACTTCTGAGCTTACCTGGCTTGTGACATATTCACTGAATTCAAGGCTCTGTGGATGTCTTTTCGTTCCCTCCCTCCTTCCATCCCTCCTCCTTTCCCTCTTTCCTTCTTCTCTTGCTTGCCTTCTTTCTTCTTTATCTTATGATAAATAGTCTGGTATTCTATGGTTACCTGCCATTGTTCTGATCCCAGCAAGAACTGTGCTGATAGGATGAAGTTCACTGGCCAACACACATGGCCATCGGATGTACACACTCAGGCTCCCTCAGATGCTGCTTCCCTCAGGGGAGTCAGTGTACAACAGAATTTGTCCTGTGGTTTTAAGTTGTCCCCCTACTCATGTCTTGTAGGGACATGCTGTGCACTGTGGATCCACACAAAGGGCTGAGCAATACACTTGGGAATGCTGTCTACTGTAAAGGAATTATTCTCCTTTTAACCATGCAGCAGTGCATGACACAGATGCATTTCTATAATGGGATTGTAAATGGGCTAACAGATATGCACTGTGTGCACAAAACAGGCCAACTACTTAGAAAAATGAATTTCTTTCTAAAACCTAATTTAAAAGCACACAAAAACTTGATTTGGACCAGCTTATACTTGCTTATGGCTGGTGACTGGAGATACATTTAAGGCTCTCTGATTGGATTGATATTGATTGATTAGGTGGGATGACTTTCACTATTTAGGATGTTGTTATAAAAAAAGTTCACCTGCCTAACACATTGGCTACTCATTGTGGTATAATGAATACGCATTTTTTGGTTTTAGTTAAATGGAGCCTCTAGTAAAATGGTTGTCAGTGTGAAAAAGAATCCTTAGATCTTTGAATACAGTGACAATATTTTATTCGCAGTTTGATGTTAGTTTATCTTCCTATGCTGCTATTATATTTTCTATGGAAATATAAGATTATAGGCATGGGTACCACACCCAGCTAAAGTCAATTTAATACAATCAAAATTTGTCTTATCTATATTCCAGTTTATTGTGAGAATTAATTAAAATAACAAGCTCCAAACTGTTAAGCTCAATGCTTGGCACACAGTGAAGTGTTCAATGAGTATTACTGATATTACTGTTGTTTGCAGATATACCTTTTAGGGATTATTTGGCTGCTACTGAGCCCAGTGAACCCTGGAAAAACAGTTAAACTAGGAGTTGGATTCTATGATACCACTGTCCGTTCTAGTGCACACATTTTCTAAGTGCATATCTTAACTGTGGAGATGAATCATCAAAATTCTTCAGGAAAACTAGATCTAGCATGTTCTAAAGATCCCTTGTTATTTAAAATATAATACTTGACCAGGCCTGGTGGTGAACATCTATAAATCCCAATACTTAGGAGGCTAAAAGAGGAGGATTTCATTTTCAAACCCTTCACCAACTTAGTAAGACTTTGGACATAAGAGGGACTCTAGAAAAAGGAGAAACCTTAGATGAGCAAAGAAGGTGACTTAACTGAAGGTGACGGGGGGGGGGGCACCCTAACGCACATGATGTACTTTCACAAACATATCAGAGTCAATCACTAAACTGAACTTGAGAAGGAGGGAGGAGAAGGGAGTGGGGCAGGAACTGGGGAAGGGTTAAATGAGAGATGTGTGCATGTATGGCTTTACCAGCTTGTACCTGACAAATATGTATGATTACAATGCACCAAAAATAAAAAAAAAAGAATAAAATAATGTTGGGGTTGTAGCTTCAAGGTAGAATGCCCCTGGGTTAAATTCCCAGTACCACAAAACAAACAAACAACTTTAGCCCTTATTCTACTTTCCTTTCTCCTAACCTAACCCCTGTTTCTTAATATCAAGCTTTGTCTTGCCAATTTCCTTGAAAGTACCAGAATTCTCTTTCAGAATTTCCATAAAATAATCATATCTTTGTCATCCTTTGATTTTTTCCCCTTAGCACTATAGTTCACAATAATCCCATGAATTTAGGGCTGGGGACATAGCTCAGTGGTAAGATTTTTTTCCCCTTGAGTTCTATGGTTCAAGATAATCTCTCTTGATTTGGGCTTGCAATATAGCTCAGTGGTAAAACACTTGCCTAACCTGTGTGAGACTTTGGGTTCAATCCATAGTACCCTAAAAGAAAAAAAAAGTCTATAACTTTACACTACACACCAGTATTGAAGGAGAGTAAAACAAATGGCTAAGATCTTAGGTCTCTGGAACTAAAGTTTCTGGGGTTCCCAGCTCAGTGTGCTGCTTGTCAGCTGTGAGACCTTGGGCAGGTCCCTTGATCAGTTTTCCCTCATTTTCTTCTTTGTAATTGAGCATAATAAGAGGGATGTTTAAAAAATTAGAAGTTAAAACATATATAATAACTAGAACAATGCAAAGAAGAAGACAGATATAAAAGTGTGATTTCTTTTATGTGATGTTTGAAACAGATATGCTAATCTGCAGTGACAAAATTTATGACAATGCTGTCTTGGCATGAGATGGAAGGAGGGAATGGGGAGAGGGGAGAGAGTGACTGGATCAAGATGTCAGGGAACTTTCTGCAGTGACAGAAGTGTTCTTTATCTTTTTTTTTTTTCTTTGAGGTACTGGGGATGGACCCCAGGGGAATTCTACCTCCAAGCTATGCCCCCAGCCCTATTTTTTATTCTTTATTTTGAAACAGGGTCTCACTAAGTTGAGGAGTGCCTCACTAGGTAGTTGAGGCTGACATCGAACCCAGATCCTCCGGTCTCAGCCTCCCAAATGCTGGGATTACAAGCGTGCGCCATCACGCCCAGCTATTGTATATCTTGATAAGGATGTAGCTACACACACTCATACAACTATGCTTAAAATCTTGGCAATTCACTTATAACTTATACCTCAATTTAAAATATATGAAAAATTGATTTACATGGGCAATTAAGAAAACTTTAGTGGTAATTACCTATTCAACTTGGTAAGCTACTCAACAATAAATATAAAACAGATGTACATGATATATAGCATTCCTGGTATGGTATGGTAAAGTATTTCCAAGAATACATGTGAGTACTGCATTTCGTGGAATACCCTTGTCCACAGGTGCTGTAGAGATGAAAGCGCTGTATTTTAGACTATTAGCAAACCTGACTTGGCTTGGATTTTCTGCGTTTTCTTGGGGACAACATTTCACGAATGTTATAAGGCATATCTAATTTTGTCCTGTTGCAAAGGGTTAAAGTTTTACAGAGGATCCAAACCAAACATGGCCTACATATATTTTTAAAATATATATATAATACAAATCTGTTACTGTCTCACTCTTTGATAACTGGTTCTGCAGCTGCCACAGAGCCTGCTACCTATTCTGCAGAAACTCCGTACATTCCGTAGTAATTTGAGTATCCAGTTGTCTGAGATACTACTAAGTGATATACTATCTTAATTGGCTTGACCTGCTGCAGCACGTTACCATAGACTGGATGTCTTATTCAATAAGCATTGTTTCTCATTTTTCTGGATTTTTTTTTATGTTTCTTGGTGAGGGCTTTCTTCCTGGCTTGCAGACAAGCTTCTTCTTGCTGTGTCCTCATGTGGCAGAGAGTGAGGGATCATCTCTTTCTCATGTCTGTCTGTCTGTCTCTTTTGTGATACAGTGTTTGGACGCAGGGTCTCACAACATAGCCCTTTACCACTGGGCTACATACAGTCTTTTTTATTTTATCTTGAAAAAAGTTCTAAGTTTTCCAGGCCAGGTTTAAATTTCAGTCCTCCTTCCTTGTCTTTCCAAGTATCTGGGATAACAGGTGTGTGTTGCAATGCCTGGCTCATGCTAATCCCTTGTATGAGCTCTCTACCCTCATTAACAAATTACCTCCCAAAGGCCCACCTCCAAATGCCATTGCATTGGGAATTAGAGCTTCAACCCATGAATTTTGGGAGATACAAACATTCAGTTCATATCACATACTCATGTTTAAATATATCTTTAAATATCACCAGTTTCAAAGCAATACATCATTTGAAGACAAAATGATTCTCTTTGCATCAGACCTGTGAAGCGTGCTTCACAATATTTGCATCAAGCTTTTTATTTGTGATTGTATAACAAAAAGACCTTTATGGGATTTGCCACCCTTTGTGGGTTTTTTTTGTTTTGTTTTTGTTTGTTTGAGGTACTAGAAATTGAGCCTAGGGCCTCCTGCATGCTAGGTAAGCACTCTATCACTGAGTTATACCCCTAGCCCTTTTAAATTCTGTTTTGAGACAGGGTGTTTTCCAGCCTGGCCTTGAATTTGTGATCCTCCTGCCTCTGCCTCCTGAGTAGCTGGGGTTACAGGTGTGCACTACCATGCCTGTCTACTTTCCTTTTTAAAAAAAGACATGCTAGTAAAATAGATCAAACAGTGCCCAACATATTATTGAATATATTATTATTATTGTTTTGAGAATGGTGATAAGTGCTAATTAAATATGATTTGGAATATTGTACTAATAATTATGAAAATGTAGATATTTCAAGGAAGATGCTCTTTCATATAATTTCAGGCCTATTATTTTAAATGGATTTTATTCAGGTTCATTTAGTCATGGCTTAATTGGATTAGATCCATGTTTAGTTTAATTCAGAAGTTTTAATAACCTCTAATGAATAAGAATAAATCTTTAAGTGATTGGATATATATATATAGTCTCCCTTTAACCTATATCCTATAGCTTAAAGACATACCCTGCTTTGAAATGTAAATGGTGAACTGCTTTATGTTTTGGAGTCTAGAGGAAAAAATAGTAATTTGGTTATCCAATTAATTAATTAATTCATTAGTTTGTTGGAACTGAGGATTGAACCCGGAGGCATTCTACCTTCAAGCTACTGCCCCAGCCCAGTTTTATTTCTTATTTAGAAACATAGTCTACCTTGGTTGATAAGAGTCTCACTAGTTCCTGATCTGTCCTCAAACCTTCGATCCTCCTGTCAGCCTCCCAACTACTGGGATTGCAGGCAGGTGCCCGGCTCTGAATTTGGTTAGTTTTGGTGGCAGAAAGTGTGATTTCCTTAAATATTAAATAGATTGATAGGGTGAGTCACTTATTCACCATAGTATTGTTAGATTTGGGGAATTGAAATATGAGTTAGGAATGGTCCTTACTCTCCATCAATTTAGTCTTTTGGAGGAGATAGACCAACTTAGTGTGAGACTAGTTTAATAAAAGTACAGTGCACGTGCAGAAGAGGAAGTAATCAACTCTTCCTTCAGTGAATGTTGTATTGGGGGGGAAGTGTCATAGAGTAAAAGATACCAGGGTTTGATTCAAAGAGTGTATAGAGATCTGCCAGTTTGAACAAGAGGTGAAAGTGAATTCTAGGTGGAAAGAGCAACATATATCAAATAAGCATGCTAACTGGATATTCCTGAAGCCTTTTAAAGGAATGTTGAGAACAAGAGTGTGGGGTCAGAGATTTAGGAGAAGTAGCCAGGTACTAGATGATGCAAGGACTTGACTTCTATTTGCAAAGTGTCTTCTATATGCCAGGTTCCATACTATCTTTGCTATTGTGAAGCTTACTGTCCAGCAGGGAGGCACATAACAGTTAAATATGCAAATATAAATTAGTTAAGACTATGATAGGAAATACAAACAAAGCAGATGTCTAGATGTCTGACTTCTTAGAATCTCTGTGGAGGCAACATTTGAGTTGAAACCAAAAGGACAAGAAGGAATTGGGTGGATATGTATGACAGGTATCAGCATGGATGCAGGACAAGGAGCAGGAAATAGCTGTCTGCAACTCACGAAAGACCAGAAAGGCTAGAGGGTAGTAAACTGGGAGAACTGAAAGTGATTAAGATTGGAGGGAGCCAGTCCAAGGTCTGATGGCTCGGGGCCTTGTGGGTCTGGGTAATGAGATTGAATTTCATTTAAGGCACAATAGGAGACCATGGAAAGGGTTGTAGGCAGAGTAGTGACACATTGGATTTTGTTTAAAAAAGATTACTCTCACTGCTGTGTAAAGAATAGCTTGGGAGGTAACAAGAGTAGAAATGGGAAGGCCATTTAGGAAGCCTTTGTAGATAGTCCAGATGAGAGACATGTGGCAGCAGAGACAGCACTCCAATTGATTGGATTAGGGGTGGGTGGAAGAAGAGGAGGATCAGGAAGAAACTGAGGATAGATACAGGCTTCTATCTGTAATTTACTGAGATGGGGAGAGGTGGCAAATTAACATGTTAGCTGGTAGGGAAAACTTTTCATTTAAGGTCCCTAGGAAATGGCACAAAAGACTGGAGGAGGTGGGGCCAGACTATGTATTATATGATTCTGTAGCTCAAGGGCATTATTGCCCTTCAGATAAAAGTTTGAGAAGTCTTGATGGCATCATTGATGGCAGCTAAAGCTGTGTGGGAAAAGGGGTGAAATCATCTAGGCATAGCAATAAGGTAGAATCAGTGAAAGCTGGAATTTATAGAGGCCAGGCAAAGGCAAAATGTCCGAGGAGCCCCGGAAAACGCAGATCAAAGCGATAGGAAGAAAACCAGGATAGTATGCCGAGTAGAAGGCCAAGAGGGAGAAGAGGCTCATGTAGGTGCCACAGGGAGCAGGATCTTAAGATGAGAACAGTGGAAATGACACTGTCAAGGACAAAATGATAACCCTTTAGTTCATAGATCTTAATTGGCTTTAGTTTGTGACTTCTGAGTCGGGTAACAATTCCTTCCATAGAATAGAATGAGTGTCCCAACAAGCAGAGTAGAGGTTTTATTCTATAGACAGAGAAAGATTGAAAAAAGTAGAAACAAAGAACAAAAATAAATTGGTCATTTCAAAATTACTTTCCTTGTAAGGTAGGGATAGGGAGACAGACAATAGAAAAAATAGCTGGTTAACATTAGGCTACCGTAGTTTGTCTTTTTGTAAGGATGAAAGCAGAAGGGACTTTATTATGTTAGTTGAAACAGGCCTCTTTGCTTTTTCTCCTGACATCTCAACTTAGTTTCAGTTTGGTGATGTGGGACTTTATTTTTGGTACTCAGAATTAAACCCAGGGGCATTATTCCTCCGAGCTACAACCCAGTCCTTTTTATTTTTTTTTAAATTTTGAAACAGGGTCTTGCTAAGTTGTGAGGGTCTCACTAAGTTGCTGAGGCTTGCCTCAAATCTGTGATCCTCTTGTGTCAGCCTCCCAAGTACTGGCATTATAGTTGTGTGTCACCATGCCTGGCAGTGATGTGGAACTTTAGCATGAGTGACTCCATTCTGATTTTCAGTCTTTTGGAGTCATGTGCAGAAGCCTAGTCCAAAATAATGGTCTACTATAATTCTTATTTAACAACACTTGAGTATTAATATTGTCCTAGAGCATCTGTACTTTCCTGGTATTTAGGTGAGAAAGCATTGAAGGATTTCATACAGAAGACAGACATGACTAGAAGCATGTTTTAGGAAGATCATAATGAAGCCTGCATTAACATTGGGTTTAGTTTGGAAGAGTGTAAATCTGTTAATTCTTTCTGCTTCCTAACCTGTTAAATTGCCTTAGCTTAATGAGTGACTCATGTGTAATGATTTTAGGGGATGGCCAGGGTTTGGAATTTAGAGGAGCTGGATTCAAGTTATGTTCCATTATTAGCAGCAGGACCTTGGGCAAATTGTTTAATATTTGTCAGCTTTGGGGTCCTTATATGTAATTTGGGGATAACAAATGATGACTCCCACAGTGGGTGGTAAGGATTAATGCATAGTACTAATAAGGCCTCAATAATATTACTTGTTATTGATACTGGATTTGTAAACATACACAAGTCTTTCCTAATGATTTTATCTCAGTACATAATTGTGTTTCCCCCTTCCTCTCTCCTAGTATTTTAACATTAGCCTTCAATCATTGTGTCCTTAACCTTCCAGTCAAGGTATAAATGCAATAGTTCTACTCTCTCTGGGGGAAGTTTCAAATTGTAGTGAGCGCCTGGCTGTGCACAATTTAAAGTGCACTTTCTCTGTCCAAACACATGTTTATATCAGTTTGCACTTTAACATTTTATTCCCAGGTCTTATAACCTTTTATTTCTATATCTGTTTGCTTTGATAGCAGTTAGGGTACGAGAACCCTCACTAAGGCAGACATAACCAGGGCATGGATAAATGTTTCAGGGGCAAAAGTTAAAGGAAACAGATGTTCTGAATCACTGGAAAGTTGTCAGGGACTTACTTGGTGCAGAGTAAGAAACAAGAAAGGGTGTAGCCCCTGGTGCATTTATGGCATAATGAAAGCTGGAGAAGGTTCACTGAGCAACACAAAATCCAAGCAAAAACAACTAAAAATGTGTTTTCTACTTTCACAGTGATTTTTGTGTTTGCAAAATGATGGCAATCAATCCTATAAATGCTTGTGATCCTCGAATACTTGAAGACTTCTGCCTTGTCTGACTGAACCTTATTAAGATATTTAAGGAAGGACCTTAAGGGAAAGATTGCACACATTTGATGATAATATATTATCTATGTGATAATTTGTTGCTAATGATTTGTCAGTAATCATTAATATTTTGCAAAATAAATTCATTGTATTCTAGGCATAATGATTAGAATAGTTATTCTTTTATGCTCTTTTAGAATATCCCAAAGTATTAATTATTGAAGAATCTGGACAAATAGTAATAAACATAAACTACCCAAATAGAAGTAACCATAAAAGGAGATTTACCTTATATAATGACATTCATAATTGCTAATTAAATTCTTAAAACAATAATACCAGTATCTCAAAAATTTATTTGAGAGGAACACATTATTTAAAATTGATTTCAAATTTAATTTAGATAATGCTTCAATTACATATATATATATACATATATATATATATATGTATATATATATATATTTGTACTGGCGATTAAACCCAGGAACATTCTACCTCCAAGCTACACTCCCAGCCCTTTTTATTTTTTGTTTTGAAACACAGCCTTGCTAAGCTGCTGAGGGTCTTGCTAAGTCACTGAAGCTGGTCTCAAACCTTTGATCCTCCTGTCCTAGCCTCCCAAGTACTAGCATTACAGGTGTGTGTCAGCAGGCACAACAATTATTCATGGTATTAATTATAAGTATATAGGTAAACATAGAAGTTTTGGCTGTGACCCTAAAATGAAGGATTACAAATTCAGGTTTCAGACCAAGAGACACATTTTCTTTCTTTTTTTTGTTTTGTTTTTGGTGTGAGGAGGTGGTGGTGATGCTGGAGATAGAATCTCAACCTCATCTCTTCCCTTGAACTATACTTCTTGCTTCAAGAGACACATTTCAAAAAGATATTCTGGAGAGTTGTTTTAGGGGTAGGATTGAGAGAGAGAGAATTCACAAAGATGAATATTTTTCGCAAGAGCTATTATATAAGTGCATGTACTACCATCCTGATCAAGTCAATTTGGAAAGGAACTTTTAAGGGAGAATCTTTAGAGCTTTACATGTTTCCTGAAACTTAAAGGATTTCATGGGTGCCCTTTTTCCAGCTTAGAAAGTCTAAATGTGTCAAGAGCCAGGCCAGTTAGCTGTTAACCACAGAGGTGTGGAAAGAAGAGTCAGCTGTGTTGAGGTTGGCCTCTCAGCCCCAGAGTTTGCAAATGTTTCCTGAGGACAAGATATGGGCCACCTGTGAGAGACCGGAGACCCTTTTGGACTCACTCCAAAGAGTTTCCACAAGAAAGGAACAAACTGCACCAGAAGTCACTCTGGAATCTGAGTGGTGGTGGAAGGAGTATGTGCTGGATAGGGGAGATTATGGCTCACGTTCAATTTAGCAAATGACAGGGTTCCAGGAATGAGAGCCTCTGAATAAATTGAACTTAACACCTGAGAGCGTGTGTGTGTGTGTGTGTGTGTGTGTGTGTGTGTGTGTGTGTGTATGTGTGTATATCTGTGCACACACAAGTGCACATATGTTAGCTGCAAACATTGGCCAGACCCAGAAAGTGTGTGGTGGTTAGCTGCTGACTACAGATGTGTAAGAATTTAGTTACTCCCAGTAAGTTTCCTCCTTCTACTCAGGTTAAGATAATGCTGTCATCTGGAGGAGTAGAGAGAACAGGGGAAATAAAGGAAAAGAAAAAGGGCTAACCACATCCCTTTTCTCTTATGGTTAGATGCTGGTCTGTAGCCAACCCTACCTGTATGAGCAAGGTAGTTACAAGTTTCCAGAGAGATGAATATGTTGACCTGGGCACTCTGATTTCTGAGTTGTGGCTTTAGTGACTTAAAGAGCCTATTTGACATCATATTCTCCAAAAGTTAAAGAAGTAGTTGAATTGCTTGAGTTTTTGTGTAGGGAATAGAAAAGAATCTTTTCTGTTGGACTAGTTTTTAAGGAACAGTACAAAGTAGTATAGAAGTATTCTGTCACTGTGTTCCTTAAATCTTTTTTTCCCCTTAGTATTGCGGATTGAATCCAGGGAGGCTTTACCACTGATTTATATCCTCAGCCCTTTTTATTTTTTATTTTGAGACAGGGTCTTGCCAAGTTGCCTACGCTAACCTCAAACTTGTGAACTGCCTGCCTCAGGTTTTCAAGTAACTGGATTAAGCCCTGTGTTACTGTGCCCAGCTGCTCCTTGAGTCGTGCATGAATCCAGAGAAATACATACATGCACAAACATGTGTATGTGCTGTGTAGTGTGTATGTATTTTAACTTTAAGGAAACATTCACTGAGAAATGATTTACTTGTTTTAATCCTGGTGTTTTTATTCTGACATTTTGTAATTAGCGAGTGAACATGATCATATTTTCTTACAGATACGAATGTATCCTGTTTAGCTCCTCTCTCTTTAAATAAAAAGCAAAATTAAGGACAGGAAATCTGTCCTCCTCATCTTTTTTTTTTTTTTTTTTTTTAACCGGGAATTGAATCCAGGGGCATTCTATGCCTGAGCTATATACCCACCCCTTTTTTATTTTGAAACAGGGTCTCAGTCATTTGCTGAGGGTCTTGCTAAATTTCTGTGGCTGACCTTGAACCTGTGATCCTTCTTCATCTTAAATATTGGGTATAAAAAATAGGTTGTACAGTTGGATTGCTAGAATAGAACCCTAAATCTACCATTTTTATTTTTCGGTGTTGCTGGAGATTGAACTCAAGGATGTTCTACCTCTTAGCTGCATTGTCAGCTCCATTTTATTTTATCATTATTATTTTTTTATTTTGAAACAGATTCTCACTAAGTTGCAGAGGGCCTTGCTAAGTTGCTGAATCTGGCCTTAAACCTGTGATCCTCCTATCTCAGCCTCCCAAGTACTGAGATTATAGGTGTGTGTCACCACACTCAGTTTTCTATGCTATTATTAAATATATTGACACATTTATTTTTCTCCATTCTTACAAAGAGAAAATGAAATTTAAGCACGTCTAAAATGTGGCTTCAAAAGCAGTGTTGCCTGTCATGGAATGGCTAGAGATCTTGAAGTGGGGGTATTCAGCTCAATTGTCATGGGAAGTCATACTTTTATAACATACTGGCTTGTGTCATTGTGTGGACAAGGAGAACAAGACACAAGAGAGCCTAAGTGAGATCTTTCTGCTCGTTTTGTGCTCTCTGATTATATGTCAGATGAAAGAATTATCTGGTAATTCCAGCTATCAAGAACTTCACAATGTAGTGTCACAAAGGAATTTGACTTTAAGTAAAAATCTCCCAGATAATTTTATTGAAAGCAATTCAAATGTACTGTAGTAGGTTGATATGTGCCCCAGCTTTCCCAAGGAGCTCTTATATTAGAGAAATACATTCATATAAGCTATAAATGAATATGTTAATATAAAATGTGTACATATGAAATGAAATGTTGTCTTGAAGGGGTTTTATACATTTTATACTTCCATTTATTGGAATAAAGCCAAATGAGTGACAAATTGATAAATGGTAATTGTTTCAGCTTAGCCATGGAATGCCCAGGATGCAGAAAGAGTTATGTTTTTTTACTCACCATCTAAACTAGTGATTTCCTTTCATCTTAACAAGGTTAAGGATTAATTCTTGTGTCTCTTCCCTTTGAAAGTTCAACTCTTATTAGACCACTGCTTCTTAGCATGTTCTGCCTTGTTCTGGTGTAGTGATATTTTGTGTTTAACCCAACAGTCAGACATTGCAAGTCATGGACGGTGTCCTTTTCCTCATTAGTTATAGGATACTCTGTTCTTCTTAATGATAGCAGAGGAACTCTTTAGGAGCAACAGTTTATACCTGATGTGGGAGCAAGCAGCTATGTGTTTAGAATGGCTATGCCATAAAAATGGCCAAATGTCTCCCTGAAAGGCAAAATTGCAAGTACCAAAGCCAAATTAACAATTCATCTGAAATTTTATAAATGGCAAAAGCATTATGAGCAACAGTTAAATATCATATATATAT
>PVLC010003859.1:32298-91929 GCA_004027655.1 Graphiurus murinus | reverse complement strand
ATTTAATTGTAGTGGATGCATGGGGCAGAGGGACACCCTAAAGCACATGATGTACCTACACAGTCATATCAAGGTCACTCACTGAAGTGAACCTTAGGGGGAGGGAGGGGGAGGGAATGGGGAGGGAATCGGGGAAGGGGTCAAATGAGAATTTTGTGCAAATATGTTGTTAACAATTTGTACTTAACAAAGATGTATGCTATATTGCACGAATTACTACAATAAAAATTAAAAAAAATATAAGCTGTTTTCTTATGGAGATGTTTAGGGCACAATTCTAGATAAACACTGACCTCTAGATCTCACAGAGGAGTTTTAGTGATCACTATAAAAATATTTTCAGTTACTTCGTGATATAAAAGACAACCACCCATGTATTGGTGAGTCATCACTGCCATTTCTGGTTCTAGTGATTCTTGACGAGAAATGTTTAGACACACATGTTAACAAGAAAAATTACTTATAAGCCCACAATATCTTCTGTGGACTTTTCTGTATAGTCTTGGAGACAAATTTTTCTTTTTTCAAAGTCAAAAATCAACTTGAAAACCCTAACTTCAAATTATCAAGGGATATTTCCTTCTTTTTTAACCTGATTAAAACTTTGGAATCCCAGCTACAGCAAGAGGCTTATCATATTCTATTTACCAAGAACTAGTCCCCTATAATTATAGCTTCAAAGCATTTTCTAGGCTTCATATACTTGTCCAGAAAAAGAACAGTTTGTAGAATAATAATAAGGTTTCCTTCAAAAAACAACAACCCAAAGCACTTCAGCTTCTGAAATTCAAGCCTTTGTGACTGCTTGCAGAAATCTATCTGGCTCTTTCTCACAATATTTTGTGGTCAGGGCAAAATCAATTATTCAATGACCTGGGTATAGGGATGGTTCTCTCTAGTTTCAAGGAGGGAAGAATGCCAGGACCACAAGTACTCCCAAGTGAAAGGCTGTGCTTGATGTGTTTATCATAGGAGTTGGATAATGTCTCAGGGCACAGATGCCAGGAGTTTTGTTTTGTTTTTAATTTCATCATGCTTTTAAAGCCATTTTTCTTTCCACAGGCCCCTTTAATGCCTTTGAAAAGAGCCATTCTCCTGAGTCATCCAAGAGGAGGGAGAACAGCATGAGCTCTGAGCCACAACAGGAGACTCTCCCTCCTCTGACTGGAGGGAGGTGGCTCTCCAAGTGCCTTATATGTGCAACCTTCAATTAATTCCACTCACACTATACCCCCACTTATAATGAAGACAAATAGTGCTGCAGTCTTTGGGTACAGCCTCAGTGTTTACTTCTGGTAACAGCCAAGGATATTCTGCTCAGATTCCGAGAACTATAAAAATCGCTTTGGAGGCATTATCTCCTCTTTCTAGGCCACAGAGGAGGAAGGCCACAATGATATTTAGGGAAGCTGAGACAAGAAGGAAGGGTACAGAACACCTATATTCCCTACATCTGCTTTCACACCCTATTATGTAGTGTTAATTGCAAATATTACTTATTAATTGCAAACACTACTTAGTAAATATAGCAGATCCCTTGTCCTCCTTGACTATGTCCCCTCAGGCACCACCCCATTTTGGCACCCTGCCAACTGCCAGCATCTGCCACTCTTTGTCCTTGGATTTTTTCTGGCTTCAAACTCCTCAGGCCTTCTGTATCTCCATACATACTTGGGGCCAAAATGCCAGAAAATAAATGCCTTCACACAAGAACAGTCTTTGACTAATGATTGCCAGAAGTTGGTGTATAAATTACACAGTGTCCTTGTCCCTCAGTTGCAATGACTCTGTGATGTCCCACTCTACAGCCCTGGAGTCTTTAGTGGAACTAAGTTCCAGTAGCAATAACGTTGCCTTTATTTTCAGAGTTACCTTCCTGATTTCACCTCCCTACTCTTCTACTTGTGTCTCCTGAAGTCACACTCTGAATAAACTACCTGTAGTTTTGATTTGTACTCTAAAAGGATAAGCTGCTTTGCTAGATGAGGTTCATAGACATATAATCCCCTATTTTCCATAATGGTTTTTCTATCATATGCTTTACTTTTTCTTGACTTCAATGAAATGAAAATAGTGGGGCCAGTTCTAATATCATACCCCAATATCTATTTTATTTTCTCCTGTTCCATGTTGATGACTACCGTTACCACTGAGTCTTCATAAAGGTCCACAAATACACACAGAGATACATGCATGCATGCACAAACATACACACACACAAACACATGCTTAACACTTTTATGCTATATATTCCTTTGGCAATCTGTGGACACATATCAGAATGCTTTTAAGTTCATCAAATAAATGTTTGGTAACCTGGATTCCATATAAAAATATATTTATATATACATACATAAAGGCTAAAGGAACTTCCATTCTTATTGCTTCTTTTCACTTTCCCCCATAAGGCAGTGGGACTTATCATTAAATTGGGATTTCACACAGTTGCTGATTCCCAGGAATCTTCAGACCTCCCAGTACAAAGATTAAAAATGAAGATTTTGTATTCCAAAGGACAAGTCCTTATCTAGGTAGCTCCTGATTTAATGCTATACTCCTGCCTTTTCCCTCTTTCCTAGATAGATCCTTCTCACATTAGTGCCTACTCTATGGTGTGCTCAGATACTGGATAGCCTGCTGCTCTGATATGAGATTGTCACCTTCCTTGGATGTTGTGACTCATTTTTTTCAGAATTTCCTCCAACAGACATCCTCATCATACCTCTAACATACTGGCTAAGACCTTCTGGATTATGAACAGAGATACCCTTAATGATGCCTGTAATCTTTTTCAGAACACTTCAACTGAACAATACAGTTGTGTTAATTTTACTCTGCCCCTTGGAGCAATCAGTGTTCCTAATCAGGAATCTATACTCCAAGAATGATGAAGTAACAATTAATAAGAAAGGGCACTCTAGGGATGGTTTCTATAAATGTCGCCACTATCTTTATCTTTCATCAACACTCGAAGTTTTGCTAATTAGTATAATTGATAGTAGAAATGAATTTTCATTGGTGAAATCTGTATCTTTTTAAGGTAAGAGATGTTAAAAATGGGCTCTTGTAGGTGAAATTGGTGGTATTCAAGGTATATTTATTGGACAAAATATTTTTTTTTCTTTTTGTGGTATTGGGGATTGAACTCAGGGGCATTCTACCTCCGAGCTATACCCTCAGCCCTAATTTTTATTCTTTATTTTGAAACAGGGTCTCACTAAGTTGCGGAGTGCCTCACTAGGTAGCTGAGGCTGGCCGCGAACCCGGATCCTCTGGTCTCAGCCTCCCAAATGCTGGGATTACAAGCGTGCGCCACCACACCTGGCTTGGACAAAATATTTGAAAGACACTACCCATCTTTGAATAAATAGGTAGGAGAATCTGGAAAGCTTTTGACATTTACCATTAGTTTTGGCATATTATGTTTAACTGTAAGTCCAGAACACAGCTGTTTCTCTGGAATATTTTTTATCACCTTGCTATAGTGGGTGGTTTTTCAAATCCCACCACTACAATAATGTAGTATTTGCTTCAGGTAAACATTTTATGCAAATTACTTATGAAATACCAGAAAAGACAGATTTGGGGGATTTTTTTCCTTTTAGGATCAAATAACTAATCTTTCCTGCTTGTTAATAAAATTCTATATTTGTAGCAGGATTTGATATGAGACTTATTCTTATTACCAAGTCATATAGAAGATGCAAACCCTCTCATACCTATTGGTGGTTTCTCAGTTTGATGGTTTCTGAAATCTTCTAAAATGAGCCTAAGAACTGGAAGATCACATTGCCTTGTACCTTCTTATCCTACTCTTTATTCACAAAAAGGTATAGATTTCCCATTATGCAAAAGACCATCATCATCATGTTGGATGCCTTAGCGACAACTGAGATTGTTTTATCCCATTGGATTGACTTCTTTGATTCCCAACTCTGACCTTGAGTGAGTCTTCCCTAACCCCTATATTGTCCTGGATGTTTGGGCCCTTTTATGACTGGTTCCTTTCAATTATTAGTACCAGATACATTCATTCATTTATCCATTCATTCAAAAATTAGAAATTGAACAGCCTCTAAATTTCATGCAGTGTTCTAGACCCAGGAGATATTTTAGTCAATAAGTCAAACAAGATCTTGCAAGTAAAAATTAGTAAAAGAGTGAAGAAATTAATGCAAAAATTTTAGATAATACTAAATGCTATTAAAAATTTAAGACATGAAGTATGACACTACAGCAGAGAGTTAGTTGTTTTGGAAATGATGGCCAAAGAAAGCCACCATAAGGAATAATCAGTTATTAAGCAAAGATCTTATAATGGTTTCCCCTGAGCCTTCCATAGTTTTAGTAGTAGCATAATTAAAATAATTTGCAATGGCGGGTGACTCTGAGTTCATTTTTAACTTTTTAGTAACAGGCAGATCTTGATCAGTGCCTATACCTCACCTCTAATCAAAGGGGATCTAATCAAAATGTGAAAGAATCCATTAAAGAACCAAGATCCATTTAGCTATCTTGGAGCAATAAAATGCACAATTTAACACTGACTTTTTTCACTTAATTGATTAGTTGAATCACTTCGTGCAAACCAATTGGTTTAGCATTTTGTAGTCCACAAATAGACAAAGAAAATCAGTCAAAACTCAGCTTAACTTAATTAGTATTGATGGAACACTGAGACCCATGAAATCTGAGATTTAGAAGGGCCTTTAGAGACCAGTATAGACAGGAAGAAAATGAGTTCCACAAAATTAACCCCAAAATGCTCACCTTGCACACAAAATGCTCTTATCTTTATATTGATATTTACCTATAAATATTTTTAAGGTATTTGACATTTATATTTCACTTACTGTAAGATGGTTTGCCATGAACTGTTTTTAATTTTTAAATATAAAAGTAATGTGAGAACAGTGAAGTTTAAAAACAGGAAAATAAACTACCCATTATATTTATTTAACTTTCATATCTGGTACATAAAAATATTTACATTATTTTAGCCATAGAGTTTATAAAATGCAATATATGTTTAAATATAGCCTTATATGCCTTTTCTATATTGCTATATGGTTTCTATGTTTTATTTGATGGTTATAAAGTATTACACTGAGCAGTTATACTCTAATTTAGTTAACCATTCGCCTACTTTAGCTATTTGAACTGTTTTTTTAAAATTTTCAATATTTTTGGAAAACATTTTAATGCACAGGCTGTTTTGGAATTTGGATTATTTCCTTATGCTAATGTTCCAGAAGAAAAAATCACTAAACCAAAATATTTGAATAATTTTATATTTAGTAAATACTAAAGCTGTTACTTTCTGTAAAGTTTTTACCAATATTCAAAACACTAGTAATAGAAAAGTGTATATGATTTATATGTTATATACTTACCAGTATTCATTTAACCTCATACTTAAGGCTTTACTAATTAAGTAGGTAAAAAATGTTATCACTTTTATTGAACATAAATTTACTTGTTGAATTTCCTCTATTGTGAATTGTCTGTTCACATCTTTTTATTGTTTATTATTTATTGATCTGAGAGTTAAACAATTTGTTTGGATCCTTTATAGATTAGAAGCATTCCCCTCAGAAATTTTTGCTGTAACTATTTTTCCAGGTTCCCATTTATTTTCTTTTGTACAGAATTACAAAATTATCCATCTATCTTTTTATTTGTGGCTATATTTAGTAATCGTCTATCCTTCTTTGCCTATCTTAAAATATAAAATAACATATTCTTTTTATATTTAAATTTACATATGTTGAGCCGGGCGTGGTGGCGCACGCTTGTAATCCCAGCATTTGGGAGGCTGAGACCAGAGAATCCGGGTTCCCGGCCAGCCTCAGCTACCTAGTGAGGCACTCCGCAACTTAGTGAGACTCGGTTTCAAAATAAAGAATAAAAAATAGGGCTGGGGGTATAGCTCAACTGAGTTCAATCCCCAGTACCGCAAAAAAAATTACATATGTTATATATTTAATATCTTTATTGAGGTATAGTTGACATATAACAAATCACACATAATTAAAATGTACCACCATAATAATAAAATGGTTACTATATCCATTACTCCCTATAAGTTTTGTATTCCTTTCCTTTTGTCCCTCTTGCCCTTCCCAGTCCCCCTTCTATCCTCAGGCAACTACTAGGCACTATAGATTAGATTGTATTTTTAAAATTCTTTATAAATGGGATCATATAGAATTTTCCCTTTTGATCTGGCTTATTTCATTCAGCATAATTATTTTGAGATCATCCATGATGTAGTGGTTATCAATTGCCCATTTATTGCATTCCTAAGTAGTATTCTTATATGACATACCCAGATGTTTATCCATTCATCTGTTGATAGATATTTGGCTTACTTAAATTTTTTGGCTTCTACAAATTATGAACATGTACAAGTCTTCCTTTGGATACACGCTTTCATTTCTCTTAGATGAGTGTCTGAGTATGAACATGACTGAATCCTAATCAGTAGATGTATAACATTTTAAGAAATTAACAAACTGTTTTCCAAATTGGTTGTCTCATTTTATATTCCTATCAGCAATATAGGAGAATTCCAGTTCTTCCATATCCTAACATTTAGTAATTGTTACCATTCTAGTGAGTGTGTAAGAGTATTTCATTGTGGTTTTAGTTTATATTTCTATAATTTATAATGATGTTAAGCATCTCATCAGGTGCAGATTCGTCATCCATGCATAAAAGTTTATAAAGATTGTGTTCTCTGAATGAATTGAGTTTTTATCACTATGAAATAATATTTTCCCTGGTAATATTTACTCTGAAATATCTGATATTAACATAGCTACTCAAGCCTTATTTGATTAATGTTAACATGGTATTCTTTTCTATTCTTTTGCTATATACCTATTTGTTTCTTGTAGGATCTTTCATTTTAATCAATTCTAATAATCTCTAATTTTAACTGGATAATTTGCATATTTATATTAATAAAATTATTATTGTGGATAGATTTAAGCCTATTATCTTGATATTTCTTTTCTCTTTATTCCATCTGTTCTTTTTCTCTTTTTCTGCCTTCTTAAGAATTTATTGAATATTTCTTTATTCTGCATCATCTCCTTTGTTATATTACCTTGCAACTCTGTTCTCTGCTTTCTTATTTCAGTAATTGCTTTGAAGGGGGATGTCTGAGTACCATTACAATACATTGCTATTAGTTTAATACAGTTCATTATCTTTTTATTGTGGAAAATATACAAAATATAAAATTTACCATCTTAACCATCTTCAAGTGTACAATTCAATGGCCCTAGGCACATTCACATTGTTGAGCTACCATCACCACCACCCATCTACAGAATATTTTAATTACCCAAACAGAAGCTTTCTACCCATTAAACAATGACTACCCATTCCTTCCACACTCCAGCCCCTGGTAACCACAATTCCTCTTTCTGTCCCTATAAAGATCTGTAATCTAGGTATTTCATATATGTAGAAACATTTAGTATTTATCCTTTTGTGTCTGCTTTATTTTTATATACTTTTATCAGTACATTGAAGTTTCACATCATAATGTAGTTATGTATATATGTTACTTCAGAGTGAAGTAACATATATGCACACAGCACTTGGTGAGCTTCTCCCTCACTCTCTCCCCTTCCCACACAAGATCTTGAGATTGGCATTGGTATTCTCACATATGGGCAAAACATCAATGGAAGAGTTTCCTTTGTTAATTCTCTCTCTCCTTACCATCACCCTCCCCCGGACCACCTCCCTAGCTCCACTGAGGTTTCTTCTTCATTTAAAGTCCCTCTGTATCCTAATTACTCTCTAGCTTCTGCACATAAGAGAAAACATTTGACTTTGCTGTCTGTGACTAGCTAATCTCACTTAGCATAATGTTCTCCAGGTCCATCCATTTTCCTGAAAATGACATTATTTTGTTCTTCTTTATTGCTGAGTAGAATTCCATTGTGCATATATCCCATAATTTTGTAATCTATTCATCTGTTGATAGATACCTAGGTTGATTCCATAATTTGGCTATTGTGAACTGTGCTGCTATAAACATACAAATGCATGTATTGCTATGATATTCTTATTTCAGTCCCTTTAGTAAGATACCCTGGAGTGCTATAGCTGGATAATATGGTGGATCCATTCCCAGTTTTCTGATGAATCTCCACACTAATCTCCATAGTGGCTGTACTAATTTACATTCCCACCAACAGCGTAGAAGAATGCCTATTTCCCCACATCCTTACCAGCATTTACTGTTGTTTGTATTCTTGATGATTGCCATTCTGATTGGGGTTAGATGGATTCTCAGTGTAGTTTTGATTTGTATCTCCCTGATTGCTAATGATGTTGAACATTTTTCATATATTTATTGGATAATTGTATTTCTTCTTTTGTGAAATGTCTATTTAATTCAATTGCTCATTTTTATTGGGTTGTTTGATTTTCTTAGTGGTAAGTTTCTTAAGTTCTTTGTATACTTTTTTTTTTGTAGTTCTATGGATTGAACCCAAGAGTAGCTGGCAAAGGTCTTCTTTCATTTTATTGATTCTTGATGGTTTCCTGTCCTGTAGACAAATAGTGTTGGGAAAAGTGGTTGTCCATTTATAGAAAAATAGAATTAAATCCCTACCTTTTACCCTGCACAATGAGACCAGAGACTTTGAAATTACTGGAGAAAGGCATAAGTCTAACACTGTAACATACAGGCACAGATAGAAACTTCCTAAATAAGATCCCTAAAGCACAAATTAAAGTGATGATTAATAAGTGGGATTGTGTCCGGGTGTGGTGGTGCACGCTTGTAATCCCAGTACTTGGGAGGATCTCAAGTTTGCGGCCAGCCTCAGCTACTTAGTGAAGCCCTCCGCAACTTAGTGAGACCCTGTTTCAAAATAAAGAATAAAAAATAGGGCTGGGGCTATAGCAGTAAAGGAAATCATCAAGAACCTTTATAGTAAAGAACCTTATTTCACTGAGTATACTCTTTTTAAAGTTCACCTATATTTTAACATATATAAGATTTTCACTCCTTTTCCAAGTCAGTAATATTCTATTGTATGTAATATACCACATGCTGTTTGTGTGTTCATCCCTCAGTGGACATTTGGATTGTTTCTACCTTTTGGCTATTGTGAATACCATTGCTATAAACATGGTTGTACTAGCATGTGTTCAATTCCTGCTTTCAACTTTTTAGAGTATATCTGGAAGTCTAGTTGCTGGGTAATATGGTAATTTCATGCAAAACAGTTAATTATTTTTTTAAAGATTTAAGTGTTTTAAAGATCTTCTATATTGACTGAAAATCTGTTCTGGAGCTCTGCATTCTTTTGTGAAGATTCATTATTTCTTTTTTTTTTTTTTTTTTGTGGTACTGGGGATTGAACGCAGGGGCGTTCTACCTCCGAGCTACACCCCCAGCCCTATTTTTTATTCTTTATTTTGAAACAGGTTCTCACTAAGCTGCGGAGTGCCTCACTAGGTAGCTGAGGCTGGCCGAGAACCTGAATCCTCCGGTCTCAGCCTCCCGAATGCTGGGATTACAAGCGTGCGCCACCACGCCCGGCTTAAGATTCATTATTTCTAAATGTATGCTTATAAAAGTTAGCTATATGTTTGTACACTTGAAGTTTAGAATAAAATTCCCAACTTCCAGGAAAGAAATCATTTAGAATTAAAAATTGAATTCCAAGTCATCTAAAATATAACTTGGAGAGGAAATATTCAGTCTTACCTTCCCATAATGTGTCACCATTTTCTATTTATTCAGATCTTCTTTTCAATGCAGCAAGAAATTTTTGCAATTTTATTTATTCAGCTTCTATACATCTTTTGCTATGTTTATTCCTTCTTGCCTTTAACAGCTTTATATTTCTATTGAATGGACCTTTGTAAAATTATGTTCTCTTTAATATAAATATGTAGAATACTATTGACTTATGAGTATTTGTGATTTACTATTTCCCTAAAATTAAAGTTCCATTTAAACTAGCAATCATTTTTGCTTAATGCCTTGGATTTCTAGGTATATGTTCATGTCATCTCAAAGTAGTAATTTTTTGTATTATTTTATTTAACTTTTCTTATTTCTTTTAAAAGATTTACTGCATGAATCAAAATTTCTAAAATACTGCTACATAAAACAAGAATATATGAATTCATATATATATATATGATATATATATATATATATTGTTCCTGAGTTTACAGGGACTTCTAGAGATTTTATATTGACTATAATGATGACAGGTTTATGATAAAAGCTATTAATGAGAAATCCTTCAATTTCTTTTTACAGTTCCTTTATTTTATTTGTTTATTTTTGTTGTAATAGGGATAGAACCCAGGGGCATTCTACTTCCAACCTATACCCCCAGCCCTATTTTATTTTTATTTTGAAATAGGTTCTCACTTAGTTGCCAAGGGCCTCACAGAGTTGCTGAGGCTGACTATGAACCTGCAATCCTCCTCTCTCAACCTCCCAAGTACTGGGATTGCAGAGGTGTGCCGCCACACTTAGTTTTAAAGTTCCTTTAAATATTCAATTTTAGCAAATGCTTTTCTGTAGCTATTACATTATCCACCTAATTATATGAATACATGTCCTTAGACTTTATCATTCCTGTATTTCTGAGATAAGCCCTGCTTTACAATACTAGGTTATTCTCATATTGTATCCATATACTCTGCGAGTATCTTCTTTAAGGTGTTAATGTACATTATTGGGCTTATGGCAGCAAAGAAGTAGAGAATCATGTGTTACCCCACAGTTATATCGAGGGAGAAAATCTATAAGAATAAAAAGGGCTAGTGCTCTTATTAAATAGCAAAAAAATAATCTATAGCATTTTTCTTACTATATGTCATTACAAGCTGAATTCTTTAAAATTATGGTGACAAGCCTAACTATGGTTGATAAATACAAGGTCCAACTTAAGAATTAGAAAATTAAGTAAAATTTTAACAAGAGAGCATTAAATACATTTTTAGGACAGTAACAGAATTCTCTCTGTAATGCCCACATTGACCTGTCCATAGAGGTCCAGTGGGGAACAGTGGCAAGAAATTATCTTAAAGTTTTCAAATATATATTTTGAACTATACTATCTCAAAACTATGGTTTATAAAAACAATTTTATTGAGAAATTTCTCTAGAAGCAAGAAAATGAACAATCCCATCTCTTAATGCACTACCATACGGTGCACTGATTTTGTTGTTGTTGTTGTTTTCTATTGCTCTGTGGCATTTTCTTGGAAACAGGAAACTGATCTTTATGTGTTCTTTTTCTTCTTATCTCTGGAGCCAATGACACATTAAGTATTCCATAAATACCTGAATAAATTAGAGAAAAATTGGGTCATGATAGTTGGCTACTAGAAATAGACAAAATGAAGATTGAAACATGTCAAGAAGCCATTAGAGGACAATTATTTTTTGTCCTTTTGGATGAAAAAAATCTTTACAATTTTCTGTGTTGTAATTTTTACTTAAACCAAGTATATTAAGTTTAGCCAGGACTTGTGTCCTTTTCCTTATACCGATAATTTAGGAATGGTTTTGTTATCCAAATGTGGTCTCTTTGGCAATTGAAGTTGCAGAGATCATATCTGTTTTGTTGACATAAACAGAAGTTCAGTTGCATGATCTTATCATCTGAATGCAGTTGTGGCTCTGAAGTAATCTTTCTGAATTGATACCTTTTTCCTAATGGACCTCATGTTTTTGAGAGCAAATTTAGGCTCACAGCAAAATTGAAAGGAAAGTATAAGGTATTTTTTTCCAATATTACTCCTGCCCCCACACATATATAGCTTCTCCAGTTATCAACAACCCACACCAGTGTAGTACATATGTTATAACTGATGAATCGTATTGACACAGCACTATTACCCAGAATCTATACTTTATATTAAGGTTTACTCTTGGTTGTGCATATTCCATGAGTTTAAACAATTGTATGATGACATGTATCTGCCATTATAGTATCATAGAGTAGTTTCACTCCCCTAAAAATCTCCTGTTATTATCTTTTCATTCCTCCCTTCCCCCAGTTCCTAGCAACCACTGATCTACTTTATGGCATCCCTAATTTTACTTATTCAAAAATGTCATATAGTCCCAGCATTCGGGAGGCTGAGACCGGAGGATCCAGGTTCGCGGCCAGCCTCAGCTACCTAGTGAGGCACTCTGCAACTTAGTGAGACTCGGTTTCAAAATAAAGAATAAAAAATAGGGCTGGGGGTATAGCTCGGAGGTAGAATGCCCCTGAGTTCAATCCCCAGTACCACCAAAAAAAATGTCATATAGTTGGAATAATTCAGTCTGTAGCATTTTCAGATTGGCTTATTTCCCTTAGTGATATATATTTAAGATTTCTCCACATCTCTTCATGATTTGATAACAAAATGTGTACTTTGAGAAGAGTCTATGCTCACAGGCTAAGACTATGGTTGTAGAATAAGAGTTGTAAAGGTATTTATCAGTCCAGTCCTGTTGGTTTTTTTCCTGTTGGTTTGTTCCTGTTTTTTCTATTAGTGCTTCACCTCATCAGGCAAGAAGTTACAGTAGGATTGATTTTAGTTCTACACACGGAGAGAACTCAGCTAATATTGTTTCACCATGTGGCTAGTGGGAAAGTTCCAGTGGATTGTGCTGCATATTGTTCTATGAGGCTCCCTGATATCACATGGAGTTCAATCGCATAAAATCATCTTAAAAGGAATTTCAGAACAATCTTGTGAACATCACTGTGATTCACCCACATCTTTGAAAGAGTGAATGTTTTTTCCCTTGGTAAGTAGTAATATTTGTTTTTAGAAAAGTTTGTAGCAGTTATCCTGGATCCACAGTTTTTCACTCACTCACAAACACTAGTCCACAAATATCTCCATCAAAATCACTCACAAAGCTATTTAAAGACAATAGATTTCCAAGTTGGGACCCTGAAACGAATGTATACATATTTAAAATATGTTATTGGTACATTGCAATTATACCTCATAGTGAGGTTCAAAGTGATACAAACATACATGCATACAGGACTTGTATCTCCCTCCATATCTCACCCCTCATCCCAATACATGTTAGTGAGATTGGTAGTGATACCTTCATATAAGGACATAGCATTATTTGAACTGTTTCCTTTACCAGTTCTCCTTTTCCCACTCTATAATGGTTATACTAACTTACAATCCCACCAAAAGTGTATAAGTTCCTATTTCCCTACATTTATTATTGTTGGCTTACTTGATGATTGCCATTCTAACTGGAGTTAGATGGAATCCCAGTTTTTTATTTGCATTTTCCTGATTGCCAAGGATGTTGAACATTTTCTTTGATCATTCATTTCAGGGCCATTTGTATTTTTTTCTTTGTAGATATGTCTATTCAGTTTAATTGTCCATTTTGATTGAGTTATTTGGTTTTTTTAGTGTTACAATTTTTATATGGAACAAATATATTTTTAAAAAATTTTTATTAACATAAAATTCAAATAACATAAAATTCATAATTTAACTGTTTTAAATTGTACAACCGAGTGGGTTTTTTTTATAAACATGTTCAGTGTTGTCAACCCATAACCACTGTGTGATTTCTCTAACATGTCCATCATTCCCAAAAGAAACTCTTGGCTTCTAAATTCTTCCCTCTCCTCACCTCCTAACAACCACTAATCTACTTTTTGTCTATATAGATTTGTCTATTTGGGACTTTACTACATATGGAGTCAGATGATATGTGGCCTTTTGCATCTTGCTTCTTTCACTTACACAAAGAGTTCAAGGTCCACCCATGCCACATATATCAGTACCTCATTCATCATTATGGCTCAGTATTATCCATTCTATGAATATGCCTCATTTTGTTCATTAATTTATCAGTTGTTTCCATTTGGTTTATATATTAGTCAGATATTCATCATTATAAATAACTGAGGCTACTTATGAAGAGAAAGAGGCCTGGGCGTGGTGACATACACCTATAATTCCAGTATTCAGGGGCTGAAATAGGATCATAGGGTTAAGGTCAGTCTCAGCAATTTAACAAGTCTCTCAGCAACTTAGTGAGACCCTGTATCAACAATTTTTAAGAAAGGTTTAAAAGGGCTTGGCAGGTAACTCAGAGGTAAAATGCCCCTGGGTTCAATGCTCGATACCAAAAAAAAAAAAAAAAAAAATCTTGATGAAGATAGTGTTTATTTAGCTCACAGTTTTAGAAGTTCAAAGTCCACATGGCATAGTGCAGGATCTATGGCAATAGCTTCCCCTTGGCTGTACCACCTCATGGCACACATAGCAAAAGTAGGAGCAAGCCTGTCAGTACATCTCAAACCAGGAGCAGAGAGAACTGCAAGGGACATGCTTGCTCCTTTTATAAAAATCCATGTGGGTGAACTCAGTGAGGTCACACAAGAACAACCAATTGGATTCATAATAACTCCCTCATGCCCCCAGTTACCTAAGGAGTTCCCACTAGGCCTAATCTCAAAACTTCCCCCACCTCCTAGTGTCACTCTAGGGATCAAGTTTTTCCCATATGAACTTTTGGGAGACACAATTCAACTATATTCAAACCATTGTAGGTTTTTTCCACCTTTTCCTATTATGAATAAAGTTGCTGTGAATATTCTTGTATGAGTTTTGTGTGGATATATTTTTTTAGTATTCTTGGGTATATACCTAGAAATGGCATATGCCAAATCATATGGTAACTCAATTCTTAACTTTTTAAGGAACTGCCAGACTGTTTTCCAAAAGTGGCTGCACCAGTTTATATTGTCAACAACCAATGTATGAAAGTTCTAATGTCTTCACACCCATGTCTAAAATTGTTATTCTCCTTTTACTTATTTTATTCATTCTAGTGGATTAAATGGTATGCATTGTGGTTCTTAATTTGCATTTCTCAAATGACTGATGATGTTTAGAATATTTTCATGTGCTTATCAATTATTTGTATATCTTTGGAGAAAATCTATTCAAATTATTTGCCCATTTTAAACTTGTGTTATTTGCCTTTTCATTGTTGAGTTGTAAACGTTTTTATATATTCTGCATATTAGACCATTACCATATAGATAATTTGCAAATATTTTCTATAATTCTGTGGGCTGTCTTTTCACTATTTTGATGATATCCTTCTATGAACAAAAATTATTAATTTTGATGAATTCCACTTTATCCATTTTTTCTTTTGTTACTTGTGCTTTTCATATCATATTTGAGAAACTGTTGCCTCAACAAAGGTCATAAAGATTTCCACCTGTGTCACCATCTAATTATTTTCTAGTTTTAGTACTTACATTTATTTAGGTCCTTGCTTCATTTGAGTTAACTTTTGTACATGGAGTGAAGTGAAGTATAAGTACAAATTCATATCTTTGAATGTAGATTTCCAGTTATGCCAGTTCCATTTGATGACAAAACAATTATTTCCCCATAAAATCTTGGCACAGTTGTTGAAAATCAATTAAGATTGTTGAAAATCAATCAATCATTTAATTAAATAAAATGAGTTTATTTCTAGATTCTCACATCTAATCCACTGATTGATAGATTGATCGATCTCTCTCTCTCTCTCTTGCTCTCCATATGTGATATATATATACATATATATATATATATGTATATATATCTCCACAGTCTTGCTATTTGATCCTTACTCTAAGTTTGAAATCAAAAGTATGTTTCCTCTACTTTGTCCTTCTTTTTCAACATTGTCTTAGCTGTTCAGGGTCCCTTGAATTTCCATATGAAATTTAGTTACCAGATTGTCCATTTCTACCAAAAAGGCAGTTGGATTTCATTCATTCTGTAGTTCAATTGGGGATTTATTGCATTTATGAACATTAGATATCTTTCTGCTAGTTTAGGACTTCTTTTATTTTTTTCAGGTCAGTCTTGCACTTCTTTGGTTAAATTTATCCTGTAGTATTTTATACTAACGTAAATACAACTGTTTTCATAATTTTATTTATTATTGTTCATTGCTTGTGTTTAGAAATATAATTTTGTGTATTGATATCCTATCATGTAACTGTGCATGCTTGTAAGTTCAAAGGATCCCTGGAACATTAGGGGTAGGACATGCTAGTGAATAGATGGTCTCCTGGAGAACCAGCACAATGGAAGTAGCTAAAAGTTCAAACAGTTCCCCATTAAGCTAGAAAGTGGGTGGCGTAAACCAGCAGGGAACACTTGCACTAGGAGACAGTAGTACCTGGAAAGGATCCAAGACACCAGCATACGGCATTGATGGCAATTAAATATAGCCAAGGTTCTACAGGCTAGCCCCTACCAATAAGCAGGCTGATGCCTATAAGGCATCCTGATAACCTGACACTGAGACAGTGGTCTGAAGGATTCAAGAAACTTACAAAGGCAGAAGGCCTAGAGCAGGAAGAGAAGATTCACAACACAAAATATGAATTATAGCTGACAGAGCTCTTGATTCCACAGATTCAAAGACTTTTGAATCTGTCCTTTTGAAGGACACCTTAGCCCTAGTGGACAAGGAAGTAAAAAACCTGAATGGCCTCAGGGTACCATCACATAGGAAGTAAGATGACCAAAACTTCACCAGTTTCCCCAGCAAGTGAGAAGGCTAGTGAGAGTAAGTGCCACCAGAACCTTCATTCATAGGCAGGTTGATACCCAGAAGGTATCCAAGAACACCAGAGCCAGTATATGACTGTGGCTGAAGGATCCAGAGTTTTGTAGTACATAGGCATGCTTGAGGCCCAAAGCAGCCCTAAAACTGATCTGAGATAGAAACTAGGTAGATCCTTGGGATACCAGGACCATGGACAGTAGGTGACTGAAAGTTTATATTGCTCTCGAGCAAGTATTGAAATCTGAAGGAGACTGAAACCCTAGTGTTAGTGCAGACTGGTGCCAGGAAGGTCCCCATGGAGCACTATTATAGGAATAATAGTATCCAAAAAGAGCTGTGGCTGCCCAGAATGAAGACAGACTTGTGTCTTAAAGAATCCTGATAATTTCAGTGAGTGGATACTGTCATGTATTCATGGGCTCCTGGAACTTCAGACAGGTGAAAGAAAGATATTTGAAAGTGCTCTCAGTCCTTTAGCAGACTGGATGTCTGGTATATTAATTAAAAAGCCTGGAAACCAAGAAATAGGCCAAACTGTGTCCTAAAGGACCCATAAAGAACCAAGGCACAAATGGTAGCCAAATGATCCAAGATTACCTAAGCGCTAGTCAATCCTAGGCCTCAAGTTCCCCCAATTTCCTGTTCCAGGCATAAGTGATGGTTTACACAGCCCCCAGTGACCCAACACTCAGGCAAGATAGTTGCCAGAGGCCCCCCAGGAGGGGGTCAAGAGTGAAAGGGTGGAATTTGTATAACCAGGAGATTCTTTGTGTCTATACCACAAGGGTCATGCCGTGTACCAAAGGGATCTCCTTACTACAGCAAAGAGGCCCGCTGATAGTCTGAAAGGGCCGCATAAATTTATTGGGCAGGCAGGCAAAATAACCCAAGGAATCCCAGAGCACTTTCAACCCTTCAGGGAGGCCAAAAGTATCTCTTCCCCATCAAGCAGAAAGACAGAACCATATCAGATGAGCAGGCTTGTGCTCATAGGCAATTGAAAGTCTAGCCCTAAAAGAAGTGAGTTATTTCTTGGTGAGTAAACAATCAATACAACAAAAAGAACAGCCTTATAACTCATATAAGAAACACTAGCCTATCAACCAGGTGCAGTAGCACATGCCTGTAATCCTAGTACTTGGAAGGCTGAGATAGGAGGATTACAGATTCTAGTTCAGCCTCAGCAACTTAGTTTCAAAATAAAAAAATCAAAAGGGCTAGGGGTAGAGCCGGGCATGGTGGCGCACGCTTGTAATCCCAGCATTCGGGAGGCTGAGACCGGAGGATCCGGGTTCGCGGCCAGCCTCAGCTATCTAGTGAGGCACTCTGCAACTTAGTGAGACTCGGTTTCAACATAAAGAATAAAAAATAGGGCTGGGGGTATAGCTCGAAGGTAGAACGCCCCTGAGTTCAATCCCAAGTACCACAAAAAATTAAAATTAAAATTAAAGGCAAGACAATGAGTATATTTGAGTTTGTGCTACTTCCCCACATAAGTTAAGTGGGCAACTCCAGGATCTCTATTTGAATGTTGATATCAAAAGAGGAATTAGTACAACCACCATGCAACTCTTCAGGAAGCCCTCTCAAGCATTCTCTCTGTGGCTATTGTGGCTAGTGATGATTTCTCTTTAGACTGGAGCTCCCACTGTGGACTTCCCAAGAATATAAGGTGGAAAATTGAGTTTGCACTTCACCAATCCATTTTCTTTAAGCTTCTTCAATTAAAAAAATGGAGACATCTTTCTCATTGAATTGTTTACTTCTGAATCCACTCAGTATGAGTGGAGCAGAGTTTCTTAACCTGTACACTACTGAAATATTAGGCTGGATAATTACTTTTTGGAGTCGGGGAGTGTCCTGTGCATTACAGAATGCTTAACAGCATTCTGGTCTCTACCCTCTAGATGCTGGTAGCACTTCTGCCCAATATGACAGCCATAAATGTATTCAATCATTGCCAAATATTCCCTAGGGCTAAAATACTCCCAACTGAAAACCACTGGAATGAAAATATAGTTCTTAGTTCAAATACATATTTATTTATTTATTACATATTTATTTATTTATTTATTTATTTATTTATTTATTTATTTTTTGCAGTACTGGGGATTGAACTCAGGGGCATTCTACCTCCAAGCTACACCCCCAGCCCTATTTTTTATTCTTTGTTTTGAAACCGAGACTCACTAAGTTGCGGAGTGCCTCACTAGGTAGCTGAGGCTGGCCGCGAACCTGGATCCTCCAGTCTCAGCCTCCCGAATGCTGGGATTACAAGTGTGTGCCACCACGCCCGGCTATTTATTACATATTTATTTTTACTGAGACAAACCCAGTGATACTGAGAATTATAAATTGTTGAAATCCACTATTGTGGACCAGTGAGATGCTAGTACTTTTGTTCTTTTTACAATACAGATTATTTAGACATGGATATTCCCTCTCCTTTCTTCATCTCTAAGCTCTATGTAGACTATTATCTTCTGCCCTTAGAAAAAGTTTACTGGCTCACTAGTCACAGTGACTAGTGAGCATATATTTATTTATTTATTTAGTAAACTAGGGCCAGATCTCAAGGGAAGACCTTCGTAAATATATATTACTATATTACTGTGGTTTGGAGAATATATATATAAAATATATTATATATTAACATAGATTATATATATACATATATTTTTTAAGTCTTGCTCTCCCCAGGGTGGTGCTATTAGTAAGTGCTAGGGACCTTTAAGAGTTAGGGCCTAGTGGGAGATCGTTAGGTCATAGGGGCCTTGACCCATCCTCCCTCTATCTGCTTCCTGACTTGGGATGTGAGTACTCTATTATGTGCTCCTGTCATGATATACTGCCCTATCTTGAACTTGTGCCTCCAGAACTTTGAGCCAAAACAAATGTATCTTTATTTCATCAGTAGTTTGCATGAAGCATTTCATTCTGGTAATGCAAAACTGACATACATATGTATAGGTAGATAGATCGATAAATAGATGTATACACATATGTACATATGTGTATATGCATGTATGCTATGTAGAGAGAGAGAGAACTCTTTGCTTAGAGTCATTCTCTCAGTAATGGCTACTGTCTACATATCTAATATACTCTAAGTATACAAGCTATATTCAATTTATCAAGTACTTACTTAGGTATCTGAATGTTTCCTTCAGTTGCCTCTATTATAAAATTTGATTAAAAAATATGATTTTTAAAAAGCTATAACCTGCTAACAGATGCTCTAGAGATGTGTTTTTCATACTTTAATGTGCAGATGAATCACCTGGATAGTGTGTTGTAATCCTGATTTAGCAGGTCTGAGACTGTGCCTCAGATTTAACAGATCTTATATGCTCCAGGTGATGCCAATGCTGATGGATGATTTTTGAATAGCAAAGACCTAGAGCTACAGATCCATTAGCTATAAATTATGAATAATATAGTATGAAAAGGAATAAGTAAACCAAAAAGAAATAGATACATATTATAATTTATGAAATATTTACATGTGTATGTATATAACAGAAAGATAAACTAAATAAACCCATAAAGTAATTTTATATAATTAAATTTAAATAAAACTTAAAATTCAAGCTACATTTCAAATGCCTAATAGCCACATGAGGCTAGTGGCTCCTGTACTACACAGCATTGGTATAGAACACTTCCAATTTCACATAATTCTCTAATGAATAAATGACCAGATCTTAGGTGAGTCAAAAAAGTATTTGTGAATTTTTTCTGGACTTGTAAATATGAGTGAAATATATTGGTTGTGATTGAAAAAATTCAATGTGGAATTATTAGAATGCAGCTTCGTGAACTGGAAATAAATGAGGCTCTAGATTGAAATAGGCCTGGAATTAAAAGCTACTTCTGACATTTACAAGCTTTATAGCTCTAGGGGAATTAGTTAAACTTCCCCAGCCTTGGTTTACTCTACGTAAAAATGTCTACCACAAGTAGGCATGGAAGATACACACACACACACACACACACACACACACAGAGAATCACAAATATTTGTAGTGTTAGTCCCAGTAAATTTCCTAGTCCTCTCTTTCCTTTTCACAGTTGGGGTCACAGGTTCCCTACTTAGAGTCTCATCCCTGTCATTGATTTCCAAGTACAGAGTTATGACTCACCAAAGCAATTTTGGCCCCAAATGTCCTTTATTTGGAGCCATTTACTGGATTTCTCATCACAGGATAGTGAAATCCTGGAATTGACATGGAGGACCTTGAGTGCCAAGGCTATGAGGTCAGTTTCCATTGGATAGGCAATAAAGAGATAAATAATGCTTTTGAGCATGTTAATGCAAATAGTGAGATATGTTTGGGTAAAATTAGCAGGAGCATTTAGCATATATTACTTTGGAATAATATAACTCAAAGAGTAGTGAGAGGTGAGGATAGGTTAGTTGGGCCACATGCAACCACATCCATAGGGAGCCTTGCTTCTACGTTAAGAAGTTTGTCGTTTATCCTATGGAAAGGGTCAAAGGAGCTGTAACTGAGGATATACTCATAGCCAGGTCATCTGATTAAAATGGAGGGGAGATTTGAAGGGAATAAAATTGAAGGCAAGAAGGCAACTTGGAGACATTATGCTGAGTGAGATCAGCCAGTCTCAGAAAATCAAAGGGTATGTTTTCTTTCATATGTGGAAACTAGAGAAAAAATAGGAAACAAAGGAGACTTTAGATAAAAGAAGAGAGAGAGAGAGAGAAAGAGAGAGAGAGAGAGAGAGAGAGAGAGAGAGAGAGAGAGAGAGAGAGAGAGAGAGAGAGAGAAACCAGTAGAATATCGGAAGGGGATGGGGAGCAGGGAAAACAAAATGGAGACTTGAGGAAGGAACAGAACAAATAATGTTATGTTCATATATGAAGATGTCATTACCAATTTCATTAATATATACAGGGAGGGGCAAGCGATGTGGGATCTAGAGGGAAAACACAACAAATGATGTGTGCATACATAAATGTAACACTTTGAATCTCTTTGTTGTGTAATTACAATGCACTAATAAAAGTATAAAAAATGAAACTGTGGGTGTGAATGGGAATGGTAGTGGCAGGCAATGGCAGAGTTGAAGGAGGAGATTGAAGAAATTTTTATAAGGCAAAGCCAGAATGATGTGGCAATTAAATAATATGGAGGAACTAAGAGAGGGTTATAGCCTAAATATGATGTTACTACCTTGGGTATTCTCCAAGTGCTAAAGTAGATACAGTGGAAGAAATAGGAATAGGGATAAAACAGTAAGTTTAGCTTTGAACATCTTGAGTTTGAAGTACATGAAAGGTATTCAAGTAGATGTAACCATCCAGTGGGAGGAAGGAATTTGGGATAAGGATCAAAACTACACCATGAGATAAACAAGTTCCCCTAGGCAGATCTAGTTAAAGCTTTGAGAGAAGATTAAAACATTCAGGGAAATCATGGAGAGGAAAGAGTTGTGGAGTAAGGATAGTCATATGAGAAGCATTGACATTTAAAACCTGATTAGAGCCGGGCATGGTGGCACACACTTGTAATCCCAGCATTCGGGAGGCTGAGATGGGAGGATCCGGGTTCTTGACCAGCCTCAGCTACTTAGTGAGGCACTCTGCAACTTAGTGAGACCCTGTTTCAAAGTAAAGAATAAAAAATAGGGCTGGGGGTATAGCTCGGAGGTAGAATGCCCCTGAGTTCAATCCCCAGTACCGCAATAAATAAATAAATAAATAAATAAATAAATAAATAAATAAATAAAACCTGATTAGAAGGGAAGTTATATTGAAATTTGAAAGGAATCATCACAAAGATGAAGAGAACCAAGTTTCTAAAGGATAGAATGATAAATAGTATTAAGAAAGCAGATAAATCTAGCATTATAAGGTCTAAAACATATCATTTGTGTGGGTCCTTGTGTGTCCTTAGGAGGAATAGATTAGTAGAGTCATGAGAGAGGAAGGAGGAAGAAGACAGGTATTTGGGAGATGTAATAACAATACCAGATGACTCTATGTGCAGAGGGGTCGTTTCATTTTCTAGCACATAGGCTCTTAGCATCACTTTTTTTATATCACGAGGTTGACCTGAATGTGGGGAAAAGGACACAGATTCAATTTTGTCCATGTGGAATTTTCATGTTTCAGAAGGAAATCAGCAAAGGGATATCCAATGGGCAATTGGAAATGTAGAATTAGAACTTACTAAAGACAGTCTGCCTGAATTTGTTAATATAGAATACTTGGCATGGAGGTAATAGTGAAACTGAAGTATAAATGACATTGACAAGGATATGAATATATTGTGAAAGAAAGAATACTGAGAAAGTTTAAGTAATGATCTCTGCATCAGTCAAGACAGGCCAGGTTACAGTAACTAAATGCAAAGAAGTTTGCCTGATTTAATACAGGAAAGATTGATTTCTCACCTGTGCCAAGTCCCATGCAGGCTTAACAATTTCCCAAGGTATCTTTCTTGCATGTGTTGCCTTAAAGAGCCAAGACATGCTTCCATTTTGTGGCTCATAAACATAATCCCCCAGAACCCCAGAAAGGAGAGGAAAGTTGAACATTGGTGAGAAGTGGCCCCAGGAAGGAGAAGAAAGCTGGACATTGTTGAAAAGTGCTCATTGCTACCACATCTATACAATAAATTACAAGATCACAGAAAATGAAGTTTAGTTAGTGAAGAATATAGGGTTCAAAAAGGAAAAACAACAACAAAACTATTGACAAAGTGCTACAAGGACTTCAGAGGAAGGCTCACACCTTTTATTTTTTGTTTTTGGCAATACTGAGGATTAAACACAGGACCTTGTGCATGCTATGTAAGAGTTCTACCACTGAGCTACACCCCAGTCCTGAGCCTACTTTCTTTGTGTGTGTGATACTGGGGATTGAACCCAGGAGCATTTTACCTCTGAGCCACACTCCCAGCCCTGTTTCATTTTTTATTTGAAACAGTCTCACTAAGTTGCAGAGGACCTCACTAAGTTGCTGAGGCTGGCCTTCAAACTACAATCCTAGACCCCCTCCATCACTCCACTGGAGTTTCTACTCCTTTATCTGAGCTCTCTTTTGTTTCCTCGTTTCTCTCTATCTTCCACATATGAGAGAAAACATACAACTCTTTACTTTCTGAGACTGGCTAATCTCACTTAGCATAATATTATCAAATTTCTTCCATTTTACTGAAAATGACATAATTTTGTTCTTTATAGCTGAATAAAATTCCCTTGTGTGTATTAATTTTCTATTGCTGTATAGCAAATACCCATACATTCTACAGCTTGAAACAACACACACGTAACATCTCATTGTTTTTGCAGATCAGTAGTTCAGGCATAGCTTAATTGAGGTCCCTGCTTCATTGTCCCACCAATTTACTAGGGTCCAATCTTAACCTGGAAGCTCAAGGGAGAAAGGTCCACTTCCAAACTCACTCTGGTACTGACAGAATTTGGTTCCTTGCAGCTGTGGGACAAAGGCCATCAGTTACTATAGACTTCTCCCAGTAATTTGCCCTGTGGACCTATCCATAGTTCACATCATGATTCACAACCTGGCTGCTTGCTTCTTCAGAGTGAAGGAGGCAAGGGCGGAGGGGGTGAGAGTAAAAAGACTGTGGAGGAAGAGGAGAGAGAAACATGCTGCTAGAAAGATGGGATCTTATATAAAATAACATAATCATTAGATTCACACTCACCATACTTTATTAATTAGAAACAAGTGACAGGTCCCGCCCACACTCAAAGGGAGAGGATTACACAAGGGCATGAACACCAGAAGGCTAGAATCATCAAGGGCTACCTAAGGGTCTGTGTACTGCAGGAATTGACAAAGTGAGAATGGCTGAGAACAAAAGGTTCCAAAAATTTAGTGCAGTGTGGAGCTTATATCAGTCACGATGCTGGCAGGAAACAGCTGGCTTGCTGAAACCTGGTGACTTAAATAGAGTTTAATAAAAGAACTACCTGTATTTAGAAGGTTGTGATCAGGGTGTAGGGAACTCAGAAAAGACAGTACAGCATCCCAGGGCTGGCAACACTGGGAGTTGCCCCTATTAAGGTCTAACCAGACAAAAAGAGGGGACAGTTACTGGAATCCACAGAGAATCTGTATGGGACACTTTTTAGGAGATGCAGGAATACAGCTAACCTGTGGTGACCTGACAGAAATGGAGCCAAGAGAATAAATGCCCCACTCTCACTCCTCTTTCTAACTTCCTGTCAATGCTTTCCATGTGCCACATCCAACCAGGAAATTCAGATCTGTCTCCAATGGCAACAGAACAAGGTAGAAAAGAGTGAGAAATGGGTTTGCAGAGGTAAATGGAAGATATTCAGCACACTGAACAGTTACTGGAATTTTCAGTGATGCATTACAGGATGACAAATGAAATCAGAACAGAGGGGAGAGGGATGGGAAAAGACAAGGCTTAAGGTGCCTGAATTTCAAGCACTTTAATTTGAAGTGCTGAATTTTTCCAAGATGCAAACCCGTTATTTGCGCTGTCTGTGCTTCCCAATCATTATGATGATGAAAGTCTTTCCCATAATTAGTTTACTTGGTCACAGAAAGCCAAATACTATCATATTTTTGGAGCAGGGATACACATTTAATGGATGTCATCAACAAGTTGACCTCTGAATATACGTGGATCATCTGCCACTGGGAGAAATGACAGCAGGTATTTAATTCAAGTTCGCCATTTCCCTGCTTCCTAAGCTGTTTGGTTCCTTGCCAAATCACCTTTAAGTTTTCCCCCTTCCCTATACTTGAGTAATCCCCTGTATTCATATTGACCTGAAAGAAGTATCACTGAGAAGGAGGCAAAACGGACTTCCAAGAAAATATAAATGATTTGGGGATCAGTCTCTAGGAGTAATTATCTACTTTAAATCTCTCTTCCACTATTAAGTGGAGATAAGATATTTCTCTCTGTCTGACTCAGTCTTGTTCGTGATCTTTCTTTCTTCCTGATTTCTGTGAAAAATTATATTTTGTAATATACTATACCTTTTAAAAGAATGGGAAGAAATACAGCAACAGGGAGAAAAGAAGGAGAGAAAGAGAGAGAAAGAGAGAGAGAGAGAGAGAGAGAGAGAGAGAGAGAATATGAATTTGAAATGTAAAAACAAATGACTAATATTCTAATATTTTAGAGATTACTTGTCTCATCTTTAAAATAAATTACTATATTATTTTTCTATCTCAATTTTCAATAGTTGAGGCCTATAAAAATTTTTATATTTGGGACTATTTTTTGGCAGGAAAATAGAGGCATTGTAATTTGGACACCAAAATGTTGGTTTATACAATTTTTTAAATGGGCAAGGAAATTTTCAACATTTTAGCTTTCAACTATTATATGTTCAAGGTTTATTTTCAGTCTCTCTCAAACTTATCACTATTTATTACTTTCTCTGAATTATTAATGCCAGACACAGTTCCATGAATCTAGTTGTATTTCCTACGTGATGCAGAGAAGCTCCCAGGCTCACTTGTATTCAGCTGCAAAAGGAAAAAAATTGAAAAGCTACTTTTCTTCTTGTGTTTCCTACACAAAAGTCACTATTCTATGGAGATTCCCATCTGTAAGCTAATTCTGAAGTTGTTAATAGCAAGTATCAGAGCAATTGGCATGTGTTGTAAAACACAAGGTTTAAGACAATCTCTCCCACTCATTTGTAAGAACTGTGTGACATAGCAGTGTGTTCTCTCTAGGGGAGTTCTGCAAAGTCTTTACTTCAATTGCTTTAACTGGCTTTTGGAGAATTTTTAGAGAGTGTAGATTAACTCCAAAGCACAAAGCAGATCTGTACCACTTGATTCCTTGTAAAACCATAACATGTTAGTTTTCCATTGATTTCTTCAGACTCCCCCCTCATTTCTGAGCTCAGAAAAAAAAAATGACTGGAAAAGAAGCTGTGATGCCCATCTTTTCAACACAGTCTGATTCCAAGTGTCCATAGGAGGAATGACAAGGAAAGTTTATGTTTCTAAAATAATAGGATTCTAGAAAAGGAGAAAAGGTTCTCAGATATTCTGTACAAATTTTGCAACATTCTATTAACAGGATATTTTGTTAACATCCTGTTAACAGGATATTTTCCATCGTCCACAAAATATCCTGAAACATTCCAACTCTTAACAGTGTGTCAAGGTACAAACAATGACAGTGAAATGTTAAGATATAATACAGTATATAATACCGGTCTTCATTTTCTTTTTTAATTATCTTAACTGATACGTAAAAATATAGATATTAGTGAGGCACCATATAATGTTTGGATATGTGTATATATTGTGTAAAGTTCTAATCAAATTAAACATATTTCTCCCCTCAAATATTCATCATATCTCTTTCTTCCTTCTTTCCTCCCTTCCTTCCTTCGTTCCTTCGTTCCTTCTTTCCTTCCTCCCTCCCTTTCTTTTTCTTTTCTTCTCTTTTCTTTTCTTGTAGTACTGGGGCTTGAACCCAGGATTATTCTACCTCTGAGCTACACCTCCAGCCCTATTTTTTTTTATTTTGAAACAAGGTCTCACAAGGTTGAAGAGGACCTTGCTAAGTTGCCAAGGCTGGCTTCAAACCTGTGATCCTCCTATCTCAGCCTCCGAAGTACTGGGATTACAGATGTGCACTACCAATGCCCAGCTCATTTGTCATTTTTTTTATGGTGAAAACTTTCCAAATCTTTTCTTCTGGCTCTTTAAAATGTACAGTACTTTTTTGTTATCTATAGTTCTTTCCTGTATAATAGCACACCAAAGCATTTTGCTCCTATCTAACTATAACTTAGTATTTATTGATCCACTTTCCCCCATCCTTCCCCCACCCCCATTTTACCCAGTCTCTGCTAACCACCATTCTATTCTAAACTTCTATGCGATCAACATTTTTAAATCCCACATCTGAATAAGAACATTTCAGTATTTGTCTTTCTATGCCCGTTTTTTCTTAGTCTCCAGTCCTATCTATGTTGTCATTAATGACATGATTTCATCTATTTTATGGCTGAATAATATTCCACTGTGTATATGTACCAAATTTTCTTTATCTATTTACCAGCTGATGGACACTTAGGTTGTCTCCATTTCTTGACTGTTGTAAATAGTACTTAAATGAACATAGGGGTGCAGATGTCTCTAACATATGGATTTCATTTCCTTTGGATATGTACTCAGTAGTGGGATTGCTGGTTAATATGGTAGATCTATTTTTAATTGTTGAGGTACTTCCATACTATTTTTGATAATGGCTGAATTAATTTATATTTCCACTAACAGTGGCTATTATGGATCTTTTATTCTTCCATACAAGACAGTTTTTTTCTCTAGTCATGTCAAGAATTTTATTGGTGTTTTAATGAGGATTGCATTGAATCTATAAATTACTTTTGGAAATATGACCATTAAAAAATACTATTTCTACCTATCCATTACTATGGGGGTCTTTCCATTTTCTAGTGTTTCATTCTAGGTCTTTTTCAGTGTTCTTTAGTTATCTTTGTAAAGGTCTTCCCCTTCTTTGATTAGATCTAGTCCCAAGTATGTTTGAGGCTATTATGAATGTAATTGTTTTTTCTGATTTCTTTCTCAGCAGATTCATTATTGGTGTATAGACAAGCTACCACTTTTTATATGTTGATTTTGTATTCTGCTCCTTTCTTGAATTTGCTTATCAGCTCTAGAAGTCTTCTGGTTGAGCTTTTAGAATCTTCTAAGTGTAGAATCATATTATCTGGAAACAGTGATGATTTGACTTATTCCTTTCTAATTAGTATCCCTTTCGTTTCCTTCTCTTGCTTAATTGTTCTGAATAACATTGCAAGTACTATATTAAATAGGAGTAGTGAAAGAATACATACTTGTTCCTGATTTTAGAGTGAATGCTTTCAGTTTTCTCTCATTCACTATGATTTTGTCTTTGGGTTTGTTCTTTATAGCTTGTATGATGTTGAGGGAAGTTTATTCTATCTCTAGTTTCTTCATTGTTATATTTTTATGATGAATGTGTACTGAATTTTCTCAAAGGCTTTTTCTGCATCTATTGAGATGATCATGTGATGCTTTTCTATGTATGTAGTGTATTATATCTATTGATTTATGTATATTGACCCATCTTTGCATCAGTGGAATGAAACCAACTTGATCATGCTATATAATATTTGTAATATATTCCTGAATATGGTTTGATAACATTTTATTAAGGATTTTTGTATCTATATTAATCAGGGATATTGGTCACTAACTTTTTGTCCTTGATGTGTCATTATTTGGTTTTGATATCAGGGTGATACTGGCTTCATAGAAAGAATTTAGAAGTGTTCCCTCCCTTTCTATTTCATGTAATAATTTGAGGAGCACTGGCATTAGTTCTTAAAAAACCTGGAAGAATTCAGCAAAGAATCCATCTGGTCCTGGGCTTTTCTATGTTAGAAGGCTCTTTACTGCTTCAATCTCATTGCTTATTACTGGTCTGTTTGGGTTTTCTATATCTTCTTGGTTCAATTTGGTAGGCTTTATGTATCTAGAAATTTCTTCTAGATTTTCCTATTTATTGGAATGTAAGTTTTCAAATAGTCCTTACTGATTCTGTGGGTTTCAGTAATGTCTGTTGTAATATCTCCTTTTTCATTTCTTCTTCTGATTTTCTTTGTTTTGGGTCTCTTCTCTTTTAGTTAGTTTGGCTAAAGGTTTATCAATCTTGTTTGTTTTTTCAAAGAACAAACATTTTATTTCATTGATAGTTGTATTGATTTTATTTTCTATTTCATTAATTTTAGCACTGATCTTCATTATTATATCTTTACTTCTACTGGTTATAGAATTAGTTTCTTCTTGTTTTTCAATAATTTGAGATGCAACATTAAATTATTTATTGGCATCTTTCTAAGTTTTTATTTTAATACTTTTATTAATGCATTATAATCTCACATCATAATGTAATTGTAGGCATTTGTAGCTATAAGTTTTCTCTTAGAACCCCCTTCACTGTATCCCAGAGGTTCTAGTATGTTGTATTTCTATTCTCATTTGCTTCTAAAAATTTTTTAAATTTCTCCAATGACTCATCATTCAAAAGTATATTATTCAAGCTCCATGAATTTATATTTTTGTAGTTTTCCTTGCTTTTGAATTCTAATTTCATTACATTATGATCTAATAAGATGCAAAGAGTTATATCTCTTTTTTGTATTTGCTAAGACCTGCTTTATGGGCTAAAATATGGTCTATTTTGGAAAAAGTTCCATGAACACCTGAAAATAATGTGTATTCTGATTATTGCCTTGTCAGTTTTTGACACCTTATTTCCTGAAAGTTCTTGATGATTGTTAGCATGGGACATCATCTGGGCATTAAAGGATTCGTTATTTATTCCAGTCTTCCTAATCTGGCTTTGTTTGTGCCTGTCTTTCCAGAAATTCAAACCAGGCTGCTTATATTCTCTGAATCTATACTCACTTCCACTGTTTCAGTGCTGGATGGCATCAGGTCCAGATTACCAGGGATCTGCTATTGATGTGTTATCAGTGTTTCAATACAGGAGCACAATCCAAGCCCTCATTTGTCCCAAATACAGTATTGGTATACTGTTCAGAAAGAACCAGAAGAGTATCTAGAAATAGTAGTTTTTCCCCAAAACCTGTCCCCTGGGGCCATGGTAGACCCAGATGCTTCAGTTACTGACCTGTAGTCAAGCACTGAAGGATTCTGCCTGGCTCTGGTCAAAGTCACCCCAGGCTCTTATGTCACACCTGTGGTCACCAATTTCACCAATGGCAAAATGTTTCACACCCTAACCCCCTATCTCCCTGAGAACAGTAGAATACGAGATAGGACCAAGACCCACACTTCTATAGTCTGCCTATTGCTTAGATGGACTAGTATCCCAAGACTGTTTCAACAAGCCACAGGTGATTCTAGCTGGATTAGAAAGCCAATAGACTATGGTTAAATGACTTCCATTGGCACCAGGTCTGTTCCAGAGGTTCTGCCCATAGGCATGCCTGGGCATGAGGACTGTTAGGATCTGCCTAATATTAGATTTCACAGCCTAACACTGATTCCCAAGATAAAGTCTTGTGCCTACTACCCTATCTTACCCCTAGTGAATGGGGTCTTGTACCATACTATGCTGACAGAGGTTGGAGTATTGGTATAGGCAGTCCCTTGGCCACCTAGGCTGACACTAAGTTATAGCTGAATCTCACAGCGACAAGGGCCTGCCAAATCTCAGAGTGCACCAGAGCCTACACTGCAGCTGGCAATGATGCAGATCAACACACAAGTTTATCCTCCTGAGGCATAGGTCTCTGCCTGTTGATGGGGGCGGGGGGAGGTTCAGAGCTCCATTTGTAGGAACCGGTCTGGTGTTAGTTGTGCTGCCTGAGGTTCAAAGGCAGGTAGAGACAATACATTGGTCTCCAAACTTAAGCTAATCTGGGTTACATCATAGTCTCACAGCTGCAAGGACTATCAGGGAGTCTGCCCCATGGGCACGCAGGTCTGCCTTATTCTGGGGTTGGTCTAGAGGTTTTTTGTGAGCTCTGGCCTGTGCATGTACCTTCAATTTCTACTAGGTCCTGGGTCCAACCATGGTGGGCGTGGAACTGGGCTCTGTGACAAAGCCCTGTGCTAACTCTCATGCCTTGTTCCCCAGCAGGTAGTCCTGCTCCCCACTCAGCCACTATATGTTGGAGGACAGTGGGGCTCTGCCCAGCTCGGGGTTTCGCCATGGCAAATGTGGTTCTATTTTTCAAGTCTAAGTCCTGGACTGATCCCTTCTCTTTCCCCCAAGCAGGATGCATCTCTCTGCACTGGGCTGCTTGGAGTTAAGGGAGCAGTGATGCAGGTAACCATACTTCCTATCTTCTTCAATGCATCTTTTCATTTTGTTATACTAAAAGCAGTCTCAGCCATCTCTTCCTTGATTTCCCTAGCTCTTGTAAAGATAGTTTGGTGCATGAATAACTGTTCAACTTATTGTATCTATGGGGAGATGATCACCAGAGGATCTTCCTCAGCTGCTATCTTGCTCTGCCCACCCCTTAAATTCTGTTTTTAATTAAAACTTTACCTTTCTGTAACCTACATTCCTTAGGATTTGTTCTTAATTTTTTTGAGCTCTGGAGAATCTGTGCTAGTTTGTTTAGCTCTTTTGCAAAGCAAAAACACCTCACTAGCATTGGCAAAGTTAGAAACAGCACTGAAAAAAGGCTATTTATTTTCTCAGACTTATTTCTTTAATCAGGTCACAGAAATCTTAACAAGGAGTGCTCCCATGATGGCATACATAACCAGATTTTACATGTCAAGATTTCAAAGAATAGAACAGGCAAAACATTTGAGGCTGAAAATGCCACATACAAAGGATATAGAAAGTTCCAGCAGAGCTTTGTCATTGTTGAGCCCTAGATTTGACAATCATTAATTTGCTATTAATAAATCTCACTGTTAGGAGGACTCACTTCACCAGCTGCTAGAAGAGATTGTTCTTAAGACAACCATTGCTTTAAGCGGTCTGTCAAACTGATTCAGACATTCAAGGTAAGAAAGAGATGTAATTAAACCTTTTCAATAGACTAGCTAAGCACTCCTCTGCCACTGATAGATACAATTTGGGAATTTCTTGAGTTTCTTTACTTTTTCCTTTAATAAATTTTAAAATTATCTTTAATGCCCTAAATGCTTATGAGCCCATAGCACAACTGGTATTACATGGTAATTTTTAAGCTTTTCTCAGTTAGTTAAAGAAATATGTAACTGGATAGTTTTTTCCTGACTTTAATAGTTCATGACATATATTACACCTCAATACATTAATATATTATTGCCTTATATTTTGGGTTGCTATATAATTGAAATGACAAAGATTTGATTATCTGTCAAAGTAAGTAAAGTAAGTAATTACAGAGTGTTGCCCCCTGGTTTTCCCCGGCATTAATAATTAGTGGAAATAGAAACTTCAGAATTCTGGGGGGGGGGGGGGGCGAAGAACAGGAGAGGAGAACATTATATTTCAGGCAGAGAACTCACTTGGAAAGTATTAGCTCAACTTTTTGTTTTGTGTTTAATCCTGTGTTTAGATTCCCTACCTGTGGTGACATATAGATTCGCCGGAAGTAAATGACATCTCTCCTTATTCGCTCCCTGTTTCTCTTTTGCCCATCATACCCTTAGATTTCTACATCGCTGTCATAGGTCCTTGACCTTTATACTCTAGAGAGAACAGAATAAATTCCAGGACTGTGTGTCATACTGTAAATGTGGGAAAGACTGAACTGAGCACAGGTTAAGGTCACCTTGCTGCCTGTCCTGCTTATTCTGTGCCCTTTTGTGAAACATAAAAGCAAATATGTCAGCCCTTAGCCTTGGAGCAGCTCTAAATACCAAATTCATGGACAAATCCAACAGGAAAACAACACTCTTTATAAAGAGTTTTTCAGGCCTTATGCTCCTAAAATCAGCAATTTTACCTTGAGAAAAAATGGCCTTTTCAGTTATGTGCAAAAGCTTTTCTACCATGAATGGAAATGCCAGCAATGCCCCCAAATGATGAATTCTCCACTTGCTCAATTCCACTGATTATTCTGTAGAGTTGCTTAGCCTCTGTGCTTCTAAAACATATTCTGAGATTGCTACTAAACTGCAGCATTTGTTGCTGAGAGCTATCAATGGTACACTTAAGACTTACTCTTACATGTGGTACAAGGAAAACATTGGCTTCTATAACTAGAATATATTGAGTAGTTATAGTGGTATGCACTTTGGGGGTATCAAAACAGTTGAAACATAGATCAAATTGCAATAGTATCTTTAAATCCTATTTGTAAGGCAAACTATATAGAAATAGAAAACAAGAAAAAATTATAAACCAACAAATGGAATAACATATATGAAAAATATTATATCAGTCAGATGTTTCCACTAACAACCACAAAATCCCAGTGCCTTACAATATGAATTTATTATCAGTGATCCAGCTGTAGTTTGTCCTATATAGCCTGAGCCTAGCTGGGCTTGGCTCTAGGTCATGGATTTTATTCAGTCTTATTCTACTCATCTGTCACACTTGGACCAATGGACTACATGGGCATGTTTTTCTCAAAATGGAATCGGTTGAAAGCTCCCAGAAAATAGAACAAAATGAGCGGGTCTTCTTAAGGACCAGTTTTAAAGTAGCACATGGTCACATGCACCAATATAACACTGGCTACAGCAAATCACTTGGCCAAAACCAACATTGATGGAGCATAGAAACACACTGCTTCTTTAAGGTAGGGAGGAGAGAGAGTGAATGTTTACTAATGACAACCTAATCTACCACAACCATATTCATTTTCCAGTGCAGAGTTTAAAAAAAAAAGAGAAATCAGGATGGTAGGTAGGTTCTAACAGAATTTCTAAGAAATCTGTGGACTACATGAACATTCTTGGCAACAACAACTTATAATCTATGACTTGAAACCTGTCTATAGATAACTATAAATTACTCATGGTTTTTTCAATTAGCAAAAAGATAAGTTACATATTCTAATCTTCAGTGAAAATGGGGGAAATGTCATAAGTTCTCTAAAGAACTTAAGGAAAAGAAAACCTATTCTGCCATCATAAATTAGTATTGAGGTATTTTCGTGATATTAAATGGAGAAATTTGCTAATATTTTCAGTTATTAATGAGTGCCTCCTTTTTAAACTTTGGTACTCGTTGTATCCAGCCTTCATGTTGTAACCTCCCTCAGTTAAAATCTTGCCAGGAGTGGTGGCACACGCTTGTAATCCCAGCATTTGGGAGGCTGAGACGGGAGGATCACAGGTTCGCGGCCAGCCTCAGCTACTTAGTGAGGCTCTCTACAACTTAGTGAGACCCTGTTTCAAAATAAAGAATAAAAAATAGGACTGGGGGTGTAGCTCGGAGGCAGAATGCCTCTGGGATCAATCCCCAGTACCGCAAATAAATAAATAAATAAATAAATAAATAAATAAATAAATAAATAAATATTAAAAAAATAAAATCTCTGATGTACTCACCACCACTCTGGCTAAGTCAGCCCTCCTTGACACTTGCTATTAGTTGATACAGTTTGAATAACACATCCATGGATGGTTATAGGAAGTAATATTTCTCTGATATAATTACATATTTAGCTTATCTTCATTTACTCCATTTTTTGGAAAGTGCTTTATAAGTCTTCAGAATGTAGTTTAGAGTGGGTATGTATATAAGACAAGTGAATAATGTGCAGAAAAGCTCATCTTTCCCTTTAAATGTCTGCAATGGAATTAATTCTTCTTAATGGAAAAAATTAATAGAAGTTCCAAATGGAGAATTGGGATACTAATAGGTGAAACTTTATTCTAACAAGCTAAGTCTTGTTAACAAGTTTATTCTAACAAGTTAAGTCTTACCTTATCTTCTGCCAGGCATGGTGGCACACACTTGTAATCCCAGTACTTGGGAGGATGAGATGGGAGGATCTGGGTTTGAGGCCAGCCTCAGCTACTTAGTGAGACCCTCTGCAACTTAGTGAGACCCTGTTTCAAAATAAAGAATAAAAAATAGGACTGAGAGTGTAGTTCAGGGGTAGAATGTCCCTGGAAAGACATCTTCTAGGTATAATTTCTTAACCAGTGGGGAAACAGTTGAACTATGTAAATGTTATTTCTTTTTGTATTGAGTAGAACCCAGGGGCATTCTACCTCTTAGCTACACACCCAACTGCAGTTTTTCTTCTTTCTTTGCTTTTTTCCTATTTTTTATTATTATTTTTTTCTTTTCTTAAGGCATATATGCACACATTTCTCATTTAATCCCTTCCCCAATTCCTACCCCACTCCCTCGCCCTCCCTCCTTCTCAAGTTCAGTTTAGTGATTGATTTTGATATATTTGTGAAAGTATATCATGTGCACTAGGGCGCCCCCCCCATCCATCACCTTCAGTTAAATCAACTTCTTTGCTTATCTAGAGTTTCTCCTTTTTCATCTGGAGACCCTCTTATGCCCCATCTTCTCCCTAGCATCCGCATATTAGGGAGAACATATCTTTCTTTTTACATATTTTTTTTTACTCTTTGTGACTTAACATAATGTTTTCCAGTTGCATTCATTTCCCTGCAAATAACATGATTTTGTTCTTCCTTATGGCTGAGTAAAATTCCATTGTGTACATATCTCATAGTTTTGTAATCCATTCATCTGTTGATGGACATCTTGGCTGGTTCCATAGTTTGGCAATTGTGAATTGTGCAGCTATAAACATAGATACACATGTGTCAGTCTGAAAATTTGGTTTCCATTCTTTTGGGTAGATACCCAGAAGTGGTATTGCTGGATAATATGGTAGGTTCATGAATTTTATTTTTTTATATTGAAGCAGTGTCTCACAAAGTTTCTGAGAGTCTTGCTAAGTTGCTGAGGCTGGCCTCAAACCTGTAATTTTCCTGTCTCAGCCTCCCAAGTACTAGAATTACAAATGTAGGGCATGCCCACATTAGACTTTAGAATTTTAGTGCTAAAGTTCTGGTGCATTCAAACAGTAACATTTTATATTCTAGGACTAGGTTAATATATATATGGGAACATAGAATTCAAAATTACATAGGGAGACAAAACTGAACAAAAGAACTTTCCTACCATTGAAAATAGAATCACAATATATAGAATAAGGGAGTTCAAGAATCAGTCTGACACTCAAAACCAAAATTTCAAGGTGAGCCATTGAGCCCACTATGCCAGCCAGCCCTCCTGGTATTGGATCACTAGATTACTCCTAGAAGAGCACTCACTATAGTACCATAGGCAAACAATGTTTAGTGACATTTTTGTATATGATTAAGTTATTCACCTTACACATTGGTAGTTCACAGCTTTAGATGATGTTTGAAGTCCTTGGATGTACATACCACAGACAATGTTTCTTTTCATCTATTAGAAAAGTTTTTTGCCCTCAAGATTTTCTATCTTCGAGTCTCCCCAGAGTTATGACTTTTTAAAGATCAGAATATCTTATCAGATAAGAATATATCTGATTAGTTCCATTGAATCCTTGAAATTACTTGGTAAATATTTCCCATCATGAACTCCTTAGTTTAATTTTCAATATAAATCTCCTGAATTTGGGTTGTTTTAATAAGTAGAATAATTCATTACATACAAAATTATTAGAATATTCTGAAATTAGTACACTGCTATTTTCCTATAGGGAAATCCAGGTGGTATACAATATGGTATGGTATGGATTTTTCAAAGTGGGTGATAAATTAGTATTAATTTTGATATTGGAAGGATACAGTGATCATATTCAAGGGCCTTTCCCTAGAAATGTGATGAAGTAGTGTTCCAAATTATAGGATTCCTTATGCAGTGATAAGAGAAAAGAAATGGCCAAAGACATGAAACATAGGTGGGTAGTAGATTTCTCTGAATAGAGTTATCATTTTTTTTCTATTTGAAACATCCTGCCTGTTAATGTCAGCAACAATTAATTTAGAAACATTAAATGTTAATTGAAGGCACAGTTTAAAAAGAAACCTTTTAAACATTTGATTCATGCTGGTTAATTAGAAGGCCAAGAATTGCTCCATTTTATAAACATGGGGAGAGACTCTTCTTTCCAATAATGTGAATACATATCTGTTTGCATTGTATGGTAAGAGAGAAAATCATTAGGCAAATGAAATGGGAAAGGTAACATTGACTTTATGGCTTTAAATTATTGCTAATATTAGGTTTTATTGAGCTATATCAATGTTCTTGGACCTAAACTAATAGAGAATTAAAAGCCAGAGTTATAAAACTATAAAAAGGGGTAGAACTATATACTATGCTTTTGTGTTTGTAGGTAAATGCAAACCCCAGGGCAAAACTGTTCTAGGGTTTCCTCCTTCCATAACTTTAATCTAACTAATTATATAATCTATAGAATATCACAACTAGTCAAGTCTTGGGAGGATCAATTATTTGGATGAAGCTATATCTTTCTATTCATTGTTGGATTGACCAAATTAGTAATTGAATAGTGTTTCTTTAGAACTTCTTTTTCTTCCCTTTAAAGTGATATTAAATAGAAGGCATTTATGAATAGCTAAGATTTTGAACCTTCTGCAATTATTTCTCATGAGGTAAAGACAATATAAATAACTGAAGGGAAATTATGCCAGGATTGAAACATTGCATCAAGTTAAATTATTGTAGTGTGTGTATGCAAAGTGAGATATACTAACATAGGACTTGTTACTCTCACATGGGAGACCGCTGAGCCCTTTCCTAGGAAAATTCATAGCACACACAGTCACTCAGTATCCCTTACCACTCACAACTATCCCAAAGAGATAAAAATTGTTAAAATTAGCACTAGGGCAACAGTGGCAGGGGAAATCTAAGAGAGATTATGGCTATAATGCTAGGGTAATGGGGTTCAGGGTGTGTTTGTGCATTGATAAATTGTATTGTTATATCAATGCTTTTTTTGTTTCTCTTTTCTGTATAATCTTGACCTAAGTTTTTGGGATCTTCTGTCTTATTTTCAAAGGAGAGACCCTGTCAAAATCATCCCAGAGTGTCTCAATTTGTCATAACTAGACTATTATAATAAGAACCAATTTCAGTTCTAGCTTTTTTGTTTATTTTAATTCACAATTATGTAGACATAGCCATTGAATAAAACTTGTAGGATCTACCCACTTCTATTGTGGATGTGTCCCCTTTTAAGTTGAACATAAATTCTAAATATCATGAATTTTGAGTGACTTATTTTGAAATGTATGTACTAGCTAGAGTTTTGACAAAATATTTTGCTACAATATGCTTTATTTTGCATATTTAAGAGGGTGTATTGCAAAAATAAGACATTCGCACATTAGACAAAGGAGCATTGATCATACATTTTTAAGTCTTAATACTTGACAAATTCTACCTATATTATCCACCCAGTAATCTCATAAAAGCAGAATGTGCATTGAGGGGAAAAAAAGGTAAAGCATTCTTTCATTGAAAAGTCCCACTCTTTACATAAAAAACTGCATGATATTTATAGGAATTAAAACAAATTTGGTATTGGCAACAACTGATTTTGTTATATATTTAAATAAAGTGGTTCTTTTACTAAATAACAAAATGGTTTCAAAATTTTTAATTTATTAATTTATTAATAATTTACATAAAATGGAGTTTTCCATGTTTCTTAAGATGTAACCAAACTATTTTTCCTGTTTAGTTCTGTTATGTGGGTTCTCAAGCTAAAAATATCATGATGAGTTGTGTACAAGCTGTTAGTAATGGAAGAGACTAAATCTTTGCACAAGGTTCCTTCCCCTCTCATGTGTCAGAAATAGGGGCATCAAGGTAGTCCTTGGGTAATGGAGTTTCTAATATGCACTTTACCCTCAGAGAACCACATGGTATTCATATATGCCCATAAGCATATCAAAATTATTTTATGAACACATATGAATTGTTCATATTAATGGGGTTCATTGTGATATTTCCATCCATGCATAGAACATGCACTAATCAAATCCAAACACCCTTTTCCCACGCTTTCACCCACTTACCAATCCCTAGTAATCACTATTCTATATCTACTTTCAGGTCAAATTTTTTGTTTCTATCTGTGAGAGAGAACATGCAGTACTTCCTTTTCTGTGTCTGCCTTCTATTATTGAACATAATATCCTTCAGTCCTGTCTATTTTACTACACATTACAGGATTCCAGTCTTCCTTGTGAACAAATAATGTTCCACATTTTATTTATCCATAATTCTGTTGATGGATACCAAGGCTGATTGCCGCAATAACTATGGCAATGCAGATATCTCTTTGGTGTGATTTCATTTCGTTTGGTATATACCTAGAAGTGGGATAGATAGATCATATGATAATTCTACTTTTAGTTGTTTGGGAAAACACAGTATTATTCCCCATAATGACAGTACTAATTTATAATCTTATCAACAATGTGTGACTTCCTTTTTATCCACATCCTTGCCAGTATTTGTTATTTTTATTTTTTATATAATAGCCATTCTATTTCGGTTGAAATGGTATTCTATTGAACTTTTTTTTTTGGTACTGGAGATTGAACTCAAGGGCATCCTACCTCTGGGCTCTACCCTCAGCCCTTTTTTCTTTTGAAACAGGGTCTCACTAAGTTACTGAGGCTGGCCTCAAACCTGCAGTCCTCCTATCTCAGCCTCCAAAGTACTGAAGTTATAGGTGTGCAACACAGCATCCAACTCCATTGTTGTTTTTCAATTTTTTATTGGTACATTGCAGGAACTACCATATTACCCAACTATACCACTCCATAGTGATTTCGATTTGCAGTTTTCTGAAGACTAGTAAAATTGAGCATTTTTCTTACATTTGTTGGCCATTTATATTTCATCTTTTAGTAAGTGTCTATTCAGATAATTTACCAATTTTAATTGCATTACTAAGGTTTATTTTAATTCCTTATATGTTCTGGATATTAGCCCTCTGTCAGATGAATAGTTGGCAAATATTTTCACCCATTCTATGTTCTTTATTCTGTTGATTATTTCCCTTTCTGTGCAGAAGCTTCTTAGTTTTCCATAGTCCCATTTGCTATTTTTTACTCCTTTCCTGTTCTTTAACAATCTTATCCAGAAAATTATTGCCTGTACCAATGTCTTAAAGTGTTCTGTGTTTTCTTCTAGTAGTTTCAGAGTTTCTGGACTTCTATTTAAGACTTTGATCCATTTCAAGTTGAATTTTTGTAAAAGATGAAAGATAGGGGTCAAGTTTCTGTATTCTGCATGTGGATATACAGTTTGCCCAGCACCATTTCTTGAAAAGGCTGTCCTTTCTCCAATGTACGTTTTTAGCATCTTTTTCAAGTGTCTGTACGTGCATGGGGTTATCTCTGGGTTTCATTCTGTTCCATTTATATGTATGTTTTTTTTAATTTTTATTTTTATTCATACATTGTAAGCATACATCTTTGTTAGGTGCAAATTGATAATGCTACATGTGCTCACAATTCTCATTTGACCCCTTCCCCAAATTTCCACCCCGCTCCCTCGCCCTCCCTCCCTCTCAAGTTCAGTTTAGTGAGTGACCTTGGTATACATTAGTGTTGTTTTTATGCCAATGCCATGCTGTTTTTTTATTACTATGGCTCTATACTGTGTTTTAAAATCTAGTAGTGTGATATCTACAACTTTATTCGTTTGGCTCATGATTCCTTTGGCTATGCAGGCTCCTCTGTGCATCCAGATAAAATTTAGAATTGTTTTTTTTCTAGTTTTGTGAAGAATGTCATTGGTATTTTCATGGAGTTTGCATTGTAGATCACTTAGATAGTATGGATTTTTTAACAATATTAATTCTTCCAATCCATAAAAATGGGAGGTCTTGCCATTTTTTGTTCATCTTCAGTTTCTTTCATCAATGTTTTACAATTCTCATTATAGAGATATTTTACTTTATTGATTAAGTTATTACTATTTTATTTTTTGTAGCTATTGTGAATACAATTGCTTTCATGTGTTCTTTCTTACAAAATTATTTATTGGTGTGTAGAAAAGCTGCTGATTTGCAAATGACATGATACTATACTTAGAAGACCCAACAAATTCAACCAAAAAACTTACAGAACTGATCAACAAATTCAGCAAAGTGTCTGGATACAAAATCAATCTTAAAAAAATCAGAAGCTTTCCTGTGTTCCAACCATAAATCCACTGAAAAAGAAATTCAGAAAAAATTCCACTCACAATAGCACCCCAAAAATAAAATACTTAGGGATAAACCTAACCAAAGAGGTAAAAGATCTCTATAAGGAAAACTATAAAAAGTTGAAAAAAGAAATTGATGAAGACCTTAGAAGATGGAAAGATCTTCCATGCTCTTGGATAGGCAGAATAAATATCATCACAATGGCCATCCTTCCAAAAGTGATCTACAGATTCAATGCAATACCCATGAAATTACCAAGGTCACTCCTCACAGACATATAAAAATCAGTCCTTACATTCATTTGGAAAAACAAAAAGCCCAGAATAGCCTAAGTAGTTCTTAGCAACAAGAACCATGCAGGAAGTATCACAATACCTGACTTCAAACTCGACTACAAAGGCACAGTAATAAGAACAGCATGATATTGGCACAAAAACAGGCAAATAGATCAATGGAGCAGAATAGAAGACCCACGTGCTTACAGTCAACTGATTTTTGACAAAGGAGCCAAAAACATACACTGGAAAAAAGATAGCCTCTTTAACAAATGGTGTTGGCAAAACTGGTTAACCATATGCAGGAAAATGGAAATAAACCCCACTTTCTCACCCTGCACAAGAGTCAACTCAAGGTGGATCAAGACCTGGAAGTCAGGCCAGAGACCTTGTAGCTACTTGAGGAGGGCATAGGACCAACACTACAACACATGGGCACAGGTAAAAACTTTCTCAATAAGACCCCAAAAGCACGAGCAACTCAAAGGAAGATCAATACATGGGATTGCATTAAACTGAAGAGCTTCTGTGCAGCAAAGGAAACTATCAAGAACCTCAACAGAGAGCCCACAGAGTGGGAGAAAATTTTTGCCAGCTACTCTTCTGATAGAGGACTAATATTTAGGATATACAGAGAACTCAAGAAACTCACAGCTAAGAAAACAAATAACCCAATCAAAAATGGGCAAAGGATCTAAATAAACACCTCACAAAAGAAGAAATACAAATGGCCAATAAATGTGTGAGGAAATGTTCAACATCATTAGTAATCAGAGAGATGCAAATCAAAACTACGTTGAGATTCACCTAACTCCAATCAGAATGGCAATCATAAAAAACACGAACAACAATAAATGCTGGCAAGGGTGTGGAGAAGTGGGAACTCTAATACATTGTTGGTGGGATTGCAAATTAGTGCAACCACTTTGGAAAACAGTATGGAGGATCCTCAGACTAATGGGAATGAACCTACCATATGATCCAGCAATACTACTTCTGGGTATCTACCCAAAAGAATGGAAACCAAATTATTAGACTGATGCATGTGTATCTATGTTTATAGCTGCACAATTCACAATTGCTAAACTATGGAACCAGCCAAGATGTCCATCGACAGATGAATGGATTACAAAACTATGGAATATGTACACAGTGGAATTTTACTCATCCATAAAGAACAAAATCATGTTATTTGCAGGGAAATGGATGAAACTGGAAAACATTATGTTAAGTGAGATTAGTCCGTCACAAAGAGTAAAAGATCATATGTCCTCCCTAATATGGGGATGCTAGGGAGAAGATGGGGCATAAGAGGGTCTCCAGATGAAAAAGGAGAAACCCTAGATAAGCAAAGAAGTTGACTTAACTGAAGGTGATGGACGGGGGGGGGGCACCCTAATGCACATGATGTACTTTCACAAATATATCAAGGTCACTCACTAAACTGAACTTGAGAAGGAGGGAGGGCGTGGGAGTGGGGTGGGAATTGGGGAAGGGGTTAAATGAGAAATGTGTGCATATATGCCTTTATTAACTTGTACCTAACAAAGATGTATGATTACAATGTGCCAAGTAATAAAAATAAAGAAGGAAAGAAAGAAAAGCTGCTGATTGTTGCATTTTGATTTGTATTATGTTACTTTATTGAATTCATTTACCAGTTATAATAGGCTTTTGGTGGAAGCTTTAGGTTTTCTACATATAAAATTATATAATTTCCAAAAAGGAATAATTTGACTTCCTCCCTTCTTTTTTATATGGTTTTTATTTCTTTCTTTCTCTTGCCTATTTACTCTGGCTAAAACTTTGAGTACTATATCAAATAGGGGCAGTTAGGGTGGATATACTTATTTTGTTTCTGATCCTATAGGAAATGCTTTCATGGCAGATGTCAGGGTGTTTTATTTCCCTTTCTATGTTGTCCCATGTCTCTGAGCCTTACAAGGTTTCAGTATCTCTCTTGCTGGTTTCCAGTGTTCTCCTATTGCTACTCACCTCAAAATTCAGCTGTACAGCTATAACTTTGATTCTTCTTTGTGGAGAAGAAGATCAGGGCACCTATATTCATACATCTTGTCCTCCCCTCAAAGTTATTTTTAATGATTCATCTAGGTGAGCAATATGAGAGGGGGCTGTAAGAACTGAATTAGAATTGGAAAAGAATTCCAGTCAATGTGAATAATTACACTGAAAACGTGATTTGTCAAACATGAATGCATCATAAAAAGTTTCTGGGAACATATGTGAGTTAACAAAACCCCTCAGGGGAGATGTATCATCATAAACACATGCAATTATTAATGATTGTTTTTGGTGTTTCATGAGTAATAGAAAAAATGTAGAAATATTAATATGACCAAATGAAACACAATTTAAGCAAAGCAAGAAACCATAGCAACTCACCTTTTTTTTTTTTACCCTGGAATAAAAGAAAAATTATAACCTGGCATTGATCTCAAAACAACATATTTCAGCCCCATTATTTTTTAATTTTATATTGTGTATGCTCAGTAGAATGTTTCAGTTACAGTCTAAATTTTCTAAATGGTTTCTCCCTTGAAATTGTATAGAAAGGGGGAAAGATCTGTGGTCTGTTTTATTACTTCTGACAGCAAAGTGCATATTTTAGCACTAATACTTTTTTCTCCAGGAATACCTAAGTTTCTTTATAGTAAAAAATTTGGAAAAGGAAAATGATATGAGTTTATATAAAATACTGAGAAATCAAGATGTTGGGGTACACTTTGGGAATTTGAAATCTGTGTGCAAAAGCCAATGTAGAGTCTCAAAGTATGTCCAAAAATTATGTTTTAATCCACATAGCCTGTTTAAAATGTCTAATTAGCTCAAAGAAACACATAAAACTTCTTATTTTGCCTTCCAAGTATTTATATGAAAAAGTCCATGCTTCCCTTTGGCCAGGAAAATGGTCCTGATTCTCTTCTCAGGGCAAGAAAATTTTATCAGTTTCCTTGGAACACTTTTAAAGACCACTCTCATTACCCTTAGTCTTATAGGCAAGGACTTCTCCCACCATCTCCGTAATTAAGACAGCCTTTTAAGTTTTCATGTGTTTCCTAGTAATCCTTGGTTTTAATAAAGGATTCTGACTGAAAATATGTAAACTGTTGGACCACTAATGGCCAGCAGCTCATTCTTTATTTCCTTCAGTAATCTTTCCTCCATGGGAATTATTACCATATATATATATTAATAATTAATAGAAATTAAATTTGAATATACCATGTGTTTTTTAACTTTTAAGGAGATGTAGGATTTTAAAGTGCTTGGTTAATTCTAAGGAAAAGGCATTCTGAGTAGAGAGAATTAACAGAAAATACAAATAGTGAGAAAGAAAAAACTTGTTGAATGTTTATGAATGTGTTTGGGTGTCTAGAGCAGAGGAATTGTATGAGGAAAGCAATAAGATAGAAAATTGGAAAAAGGGTTTAGAGCCAAACTGTGAAATCACTAAATTTCAAAATTAGAAAGAAATGAGATCATTTATACATTTTGTCTTATTACATAAACCCTGTCTCAAGCATTACTAATAAGCAATCATTCAGTTGGTTATATACCTCCCATATCATCCAACACATGAAATCAAAGGCAGCCCATTTCATTATTTAATGTCTACCATATTGGCTCTTAATTTTTTCTCTGGAATTCTTTTTCAATGTCAATTCTTTAATACTAAAATTTATTAAATCATGTCATCTGCAAATATAGTTTCAGTTCTTCTTTTCCCATTTGTACTCCTTTGACTTCCTTCTCTTGCCTTATTGCTCTGGCTAGAGTCTCAAATAGTATATTTAAAAGGAGTGGTGATAGTGGACATCCTTGTCTTGTTCCTGTTTTTAAGGGGAACTCTCATAGTCCCCCCCCCATTTAATATGATGCTGGCTGTGGGCCGATTGTTAAGGTATGTTCCTTCTAGTCTGATTCTCTGCAGCATTTTTAGCATGAATGGGTGTTGGATTTTGTTGAATGCTTTTTCAACACCTATTAAAATGATCATGTGATTTTTGTCCTTAGTTCTGTTTATGTGATTAATTAAATGGATTGTTTTTTGTATGTTAAACCAGCCTTGCATCCAAGTCAGGGATGAACCTGACTTGGTTGTGATGTATACGTTTCTTGATGTGGTTTGAAGACGTGTTGCTAATATTTTGTTTTGAAGTTTTTGTGTCTAAGTTCATCAATGATATTGGCCTGTAGTTTTCTTTTCTTGTTCAACCAAAGGCTTTTAGAACTTCAGCAAAGTGATGGATAAAAAATTAATCTTAAAATATCAGAAGCTTTACTGTATGCCAACCATAAATCCACTAAAAAAGAAATCCAGAAAACATTTCCACTCACAATATCCCCCAAAACAATAAAATACTTAGGGATAAACCTAACCAAAAAGGTAAAAGACCTCTACAAGGAAAATTATAAAACATTTAAAAAAGAAATTGAAGAAGATCTTAGAAAATGGAAGGACCTCCCATGCTCTTGGATAGTCAGAATAAATATCATCAAAATGACCATTCTTCCAAAAGTGATCTACAGATTCAATGCAATACCCATGAAATTATCAAGGTCATTCTTCACAGACAGAAAAATCAGTCCTTAAATTGATTTGGAACAACAGAAAACCCAAAATAGCCAAAGTACTTCTCAGCAACAAAAACCATGCAGGAGATATCAAAATATCTGTCTTCAAACTATACTACAGAGCCATAGTAATAAAAACAGCATGATATTGGCACAAAAGCAGACATATGGGACAATGGAGCAGAATAGAAGACTCAGAAAGAAATCTACAAACTTACGGCCAATTTATTTTTGACAAAGGGGCCAAAAACATACACTGGAAAAAAGATATCTTCTTCAACAAATGGTGTTGGCAAAACTCATTATCCATATGTAGGAAAACAGAAATAAGCCCCACTTTCTCATCCTGCACAAGAGTCAATTCAAGATGGAAAAAAGACCTGGAAATTAGACTAGATGGCATAAAACCAACATTCCAACACATAGGCATGGGTAAAAACTTCCTCAATAAGACCCCAAAAGGCACAAGAAATTTAAATGAAAATCATTATGTGGGATTGTATTAAACTGAAGAGCTTCTGTGCAGTAAAACTATCAAGAACCTCAACAGAAAGCCGGCAGAATGGGAGAAGATTTTTTCCAGCTACTCCTCCAATAAAGGACTAATATCTAGAATATACAGAGAACTCAAATTCACCACCAAAAAACCCAAATAACTCAATAAAAAATGGGCAAGTGAACTAAATAGACACTTCACAAAAGAAGAAATACAAATAGTCAATAAATGTATGAAAAATGTTCAACATCATTAGCAATCAGAGAGATGTGAATCAAAACTGCCCTACCCTGAGATTTTCATCTAACCCCAATTAGAATGGCAATCATTAAAAATACATACAACATCAAATGCTGACAAGGATGTGGAGATGTAGGAACTCTAATACACTGTTGGTGGGGTTGCAAATTATTGCAATCACTTCAGAAAATAGTGTGGAAGATCCTCAGAAGAATGGGAATGAACCTACCATATGACCCAACTATGTAAACCAAACTACCAGAGTAATGCATGTGTATCTATGTTTATAGCAGCACAATTCACAATTGCCAAACTATGGAACCAGCCGAGATGTCCATCAGCAAATGAATGGATTACAAAACTGTGAGACATGTACACAATGGAATTTTACTCAGCCATAAAGAAGAAGAAAATTATGTCATTTGTAGGGAAATGGATGGAATGGAAATCATCATGCTAAGTGAAATTAGTCACAAGAAGTGAAAAATCAGATGTTCTCCCTAATATGCAGAAGCTAGGGAGAAAACAGAACATAGGAGGGACTTCAGACAAAGGAGCAGAAACCTTAGATGGGTGAAGAAGGCGACCTAACTACGGGAGATGGAGGGGAGGGGAGAGGGAAACACTTCAATTGACATGATGTACTACACAAACTTATCAAAGTCAATCACTATGCTGAGCACAGGAAGCAGCAAAGTGGGGAGGCAGCTAAATGAGTGCATGTATGCCTCTGCCAATCTCAACTTCATCAAGATGCATGATTACAATACAGCAACAAAATAAAATTAGATAAAAATTTAAATTTTTTAAAAGAATTTTTTAAAAAATATAAACAACCCTCAATCTGAGGAGTATAGTTCTAGGGAAGACAAAGAGATATTTTCTCTCCACAAGGAGCCCCATATGGATTAAGGTGTCTAGAGGAATAGACATAGCCTCTGGAGATAATACTCTCTGTTTTTCTTGTTGGCACTTAGCAACTGTGTTTATAACTACATGCATTATCTTTATAAGATGTGTCCTCTCTCCTGCCATTATCTGTCATTATCACTCAATTTTTTCTGTTTTTCCTGTTGTTAAACTCAAATCAACAAAACATTCTTCTTGGTGGAGCTAAATTCTGTGCATGCAGTAGTAAAATAATTCTTTTCCTTCTTAATTCCTTATTATAATCAACTCGGTTCTTAATTCCTTATTATAATCAACTCGGTTCCTAAATGACTCTTTCCTTGAGTTCATTTCTCCTAAAATTGCTGAGTAGATATGTTTCATTTTATTTAAACATTACTATATATAGTAATATATAAACACATGGATAGAAAAATAGATAGGTAGATAGAAATATTACAGGGTATTCCACTGATATGTACATTTTGTTTTTATTTATTTATTTATTTATTTATTTATTTATTTATTGCGGTACTGGGGATTGAACTCAGGGGCATTCTACCTCCGAGCTATACCCCCAGCCCTATTTTTTATTCTTTATTTTGAAACCGAGTCTCACTAAGTTGCGGAGTGCCTCACTAGGTAGCTGAGGCTGGCCTTGAACCTGGATCATCCAGTCTCAGCCTCCCAAATGCTGGGATTACAAGCGTGCACCACCACACCCGGCACAATTTTGTTTTTATGTGCCACTTAAATTTTTTAAGAAAACAAAGTAATCTAAAAAATTGTGAAGTTTCATCAATTAAAATATCTTTTAAGCAATTCAGTCCCTGCCCTCATAGACACACACCATGCACTTCAGACCTTATCTATCATTCCTTGGAAACCTCAATTTTTGCACCAGTCCTTTAAATCTCTACCTACCCTCATGCTCTTTCTTGTTCATTCCATCATCTAAAATCCTTTCCAAGTTCCACATTACCTACTCTTTTTTTTTGGGGGGGGGCTACTGGGGATTGAACCCAGGGGCATTCTCTCTGTAAGCTATACCCCCAGACCTTTTTATTTTTTAATTTCTGAAATAGGGTATCACTGAGTTGCTGAGGCTGGCCTTGATCCTACAATTCTCCTGTCTCGGCTTCTCAAGTACTAAGATTACAGACACATGACACATGCACCACCATGTATTTTTCACTGTTCCTACTCTTTAGCATGGAAATCAACATTTTTTATTATCTGTCTCCTAACCACCTCTGACGGTGACACATGTCACTGTCCACATTCAACACACATGCCACCATTCGGCTTTAATGAGCCATTTTACTTTGCTAACCCATGGCAAACTTTTGAAGTACCTTTTAAGTTGTGTTCCTAGTTCTAAAGTCTGTTCTGTTTCTCCTCTACATGATGTCTCCCATGCACTATTTCACAAATGCAACTTTAAGCAAACATTTCCTGACAGGGAGAATGAGAAATAAGGGAATATTATTTCAAGCCTTTTACTAAATAATTGTAGACACTTCACTTGGGAATTTCTAAGTGCAACAGAAATGTGGGTGAATAGGTAAAATAGCTACATAAATAAAATGTACACCTTTAAGGTCACATCAGGAGATTGCCTTGAGGTTTAAATGGCTGAGATCATTCCTCCATTCCTCACAGCTAGTCATTTATAATTAAACAGCAGTGCCAGTCAGCACACATTCATCATCTCCAAAGAGAAGGAAAGTCACCTCCATAAATCTCAAAAAATAGGATGTTAAAAGTTTTCAAACATTGTTTTGTAGCAACTACTATAAAAACAAACACCTAAACAAAAGTAACTTCTCTTAAAGCTAAATTCATGTCCCAGAACATGGATTACTAATGTAGTACAGATAAAAATTTTTCTTGCTAAAAGCAAAGAGAAATAGGCTCCAGAAATTAATCTTTAAACAAGCAAGTTGGCATTTTGCTTAGCATTAGTAAATTCACTACACAATATATTGGGGACCAATCAGCTTATTACAAACTCTTCTAGAACTTTCTGCTGTGGTTCACACCTTCACCTCATTCAATTTCCCCCTCATCACCTTAATTGACTTTTGTAGAATAACTCTTCTCAATGTATTACTCTTTCTGAAATGCTCTGTGGGATTTTATCACATTATTTTCAAATACCCTCTTTTCCCTTACCCTAAATACCAAAAGATATACCTTCTCTCTAAAATAAAAACACCTCCTGAAGATATCAAATTCCTGGAAAGAAACATGAGACACACCATTCTATATTGCTTGTCCCTTAGTCATTTTTTTCAGGAGCTGACTTTACATATAATTTACTATCTAGGCCTGGGTTGGACATTTTTTCTGTAAAGTACCAAATAATAAATATGCTAGGCTTTTTTAGGGCATAGTGTTATAACTCTGTCATTGTACAAAAGCAGACACGAACAATGAATAAATGACTGAGCATAGTTGTGTTCCAATAAAATTATTTACAAAAATAGACAGCAGGCAAATGTGGCCAATGGGCCACAGCTCATTGACTTCTGACCTAAACCCTTAAGTCCTCCCTGATATATTCTTAGTCTACTAACAAAAGTATCATCCAATTCATTTTAATACAGTTTTGCTTGAGCAAGCATACAAAAATAGCCCTTTTTTCTGAGCACTCCCAATCTCAAACTCAAATAAGGTAGATATAATAATACTGGATATATTCTTAGCATATGAAATGATTAGAAATAAGACAATGATATTTTTGGTTTAATGGCATGAATTGTAGGTCAAATGAAAAATATGATTAGAAACTTAAAACTAATTGGGTATTCCTTGTCAAGACTGAGTGGAGATATATTAACTCAATCAACTTGGAAGAGTGGGATGAGATTGCAAGGTTGGATTTTTTTCAGTTGTTAATGACCATCAGAATGTGAAAGAGTCATAGTATCCTTGATCATTTCAGTTGATAATCTCTTAATTTTCCACCTTCTTTATGTTTTATTCCAGAAGCAATGATCAGAACTAAACTCTACAATTCAAATGACTTTTCCATTCAGAATAGCAGGATTTAAGCTGAGTGTGGTGGTGCTCACTTGTAATCCCAGCATTCGGGAGGCTGAGACCGGAGGATCCAGGTTCGAGGCCAGCCTCAGTTACCTAGTAAGGTACTCCGCAACTTAGCGAGACCCGGTTTCAAAATAAAGAATAAAAAATAGGGCTGGGGGTGTAGCTTGGAGGTAGAACGCCCCTGAGTTCAATCCCCAGTACTGCAAAAAATAAAAAATAAAAAAAAAGAATAGCAGGATTTAGGGATGTTTTCCTTTAGGGGTGCCGGAAACAAATACAGACCCTTGCACATAATAATCATTGGCTCTACCACTGAGCTATTTCCCCAGTGCAGGTTTTAGAAGTTTTTTAAATGGTGGTGTCCTAACTTGATTTGTGGTCATTTTTGTTAAATAAGAAGAAAGAGATGGAAATACCTTAGAGCTACTACCCAAACAGATACTTCTGTGTGGAGGGGAGCAAAAGAAAGCAAGGCTATGAAGTGAAACATCCTCTCTCTCTTCTTCAACTCTCATTTTAACTTCAGTGGTCAAACCGTATTAGACTTAACTTATTTAACTATAGAAAGGTCAGTACCTGGCACATGATAGTTCTTCCCCAAGAAGGTTGAAAGAAGATTGACAGAGAAGATAAAATGACTGAGCTATAATGCACAGATCCCTGGTGGTACAGTTGCCTTCAACTAAGCTAGATGGATTGAAATCTTAGTCAATTCAACCAGCCTTTGGAACCTCAAAACATCTTTTTTGGTAAAGCCTGAAATGGATATTCAACAAGTTTCTTTGTATTTCTTTTTTTAATCTTCAATACCTCTCATTCATTACACACTACCATGGTGATTATCTTGACAGATAATTAAAGACATTAATACATTACAGGTTTTAATAGGCTCTTGAAATTACTTTTGAAGTTTACCTAGTTTCTAATTTGTTTACACCTGCAACAAACTATGAATGTTTTTTGGATTTTTCTCCCACCAAAGATCTTTTTAAGTAGAGAAATTTCATTTAATATTTCTCTGGTCAAAACAAAGCTCCGATGTTTCACCCTTATATCTTTAAGTAGATCAACTCATTAGTACAAGATGTTGAACTAAAATATAAACTGAATGAGGTCTTAGAGAAAATTTCACTAGGGCCCTAGGATCATGTCTATCTAGAAAATGTAGGTTCAGTTAATATAACTGGAAGGCTACCCTTCCTTTAACAAAACAACATAGATTTAACGGTAATTAGTTAGCCTTCTATTTTATCATGCTCATGAGTATTTTATGTAATAAAAATGCTAGGCAGTATCTTCTTTTGAAATATGCTAATTAGGTCCAAAATAAATTTATTTTGTGTATGGTAGCCCTCATACTTTACTTTCAAAAGAAAATGTATTTTAAATTATTTTCAAGGGGCTTAATAACTGAAGTACCAAAATAACTTGAGTACAAAATATTACTATGCATAAAACTGCAGCTTGAGATATGAGAACAAAGACAACCTGAATTCTAATATCTCATAGTCAGTATGCTTGCATTTTCTCCCTTTGACATTTCACTGCCTAGTCACTGTTGTGTCTTACTGGAAAATTTGTCCCCACCTTATTTTCTTTCTCTTGAGGGCTTGACGGCCATCAATCCAGAAGAGCATCTTCTTTACATATGTTTATCATAGTGCACAGATTCAGTTTAACCTGGATGGCATACTCACATACATATCTTCATGTTAGTTGCAATGCATTTTAGCAGTTTAAGAGCACATTAAAATTATAATGATCTCTATCAACCCCCAGAAATTGTGCTGCTTACCAAGGAAGGATATGCTTTACCAGTGATGAAAGATTCTTATTTTGCTCTTCCCCACATGATACACTGGGGAGCTTTTCTTGTAAGTGAGTGAAAGAGTTGCCAGGCATCATCTAGTGGAAATGCCTGGAAGAGACATGAACTAAGAGGAAAACAGCAAGACTTGAAAGAGAGATCTGCCAGCCTGCATCAAATCAACCACCCCCAACCTGGACTCACTCCTTATACTGACTCAGTTCAGGCTACTGGCAAATCATACACCATAATTAACTGTCCTTAATTCAGATGAACATTTTATGAGTCCACAGGGTCTGGAGAGAAAATCGTTAGCTTCGCTGACTAATTTTCAGTTAATCAGCAACAGTTCACTCAACAGAACACTAATAGAGTAGCCTTGATTAGAAGTATAGGGATATGATATTAATTGGCTTCTTCTAACAGAGATGTGGATGTTAAATGGTAAAGGCCATCTGCAGCTCTGGAAAAGAAACACTTGAAAAGAACTTTATGAAGGTAACTGATAAGACAAGAATACTTTTTCATTTTTCTATTCAGTCAAAAAAACATTTTATTTTTCTTCTGTCATTACTGCTTTGATTCTTCACTTCAGAGGCAAAAACTTCTTTTGAAAGCCATAGTTTAAACCACAAATACTGGAGTTAGGTGTTATTGGACAAAATCTTTTAGATTTTGGGTTGGGGGTACAGTGTAAAATTAGATAGATGAATTTCTTGGACAAAATCTCTGATGTCTTCATGGCTGCTGTTCATTAGAAGTGTCTTTGAAAATTAAAAACAGAAGCTAAATAGCATGTATTCATGACTTTAGATAAAAATGTAAAGAGAAATTTTATCCTCAGTAAAAATGCAGTTTAAATTTTATTTATTGAAGTAAAATCTCAATTAACCAAAGTGTCTCAAGAATGGAAGATTACATTTGATTTTCCTAATTAAAATTTAAATTTAATCTACCTTTAATTTTTATCGTCAGATATATTCTTTTCTTACCTTAGTAAGTTGAGTATATCAATTGATCACTTAGAGTTCTCACTAGGGTCATTCATAAGATTAATTTTGTCACTAATATAATAAATGTAGATACAGAAACCTGGTTTAAATAAGTAGTAATTTTGCTTCAACTCTAACTGGCACTACTCTCTTTCCCTACTCTTCCTCCTCCACCTTCTCTCCTAACTAAATTGAAGGAAAAAATCTTGCTTTATTCTTCTTCCTCTCTGGTTTCTATTAATATGTTATTAAAAATACTTTTTTGAAAGGTTCCCTTAAATTTATAAAACATTAACTTTGTATTTCCTAAGAAAAACATCTCTGTCTCAATATCTACATTAAAATAAGTCAAATAGCCAAAGTTTTAATCTATTATATGAGGGAAGCAATTAGAATGTATAGTTATGTATCACAGAGGAATAAAGATATGCACCCTTAGAAGCTTTCATCCTTGTGTATTTACACAAACTAAGATGGCTATGACATCACTAGGCAATATAATTTCATGGGACCACCATCCTATATATGGTCTGCCATTGACCAAATACATCATTATATATTGCATAACTGTAACTGGAAATCTAATAATCTGTAAGATCCTTTGTAGCTATAAAAACCAGAGCTCAGGATCAAGTGCTAACTTTTCTCTTTTTGCCTAATAGAATTCATGATTTCCAAAGATTATTAATATTTTCATTTCTGTATCACCTAAGAGAATAAATGATCTCCTTCAGCTTTAATAATAGCATTGATCTAATATCCACCTCTAACTAAAACACATGCAAATTTAAACAGAATATGAAAAATACATTGACAGTTATATCAGAAGAAAACAAAATGAATACATAGAATAAAGAAAAATTTTAAATTTGAGAAAAAATGTATATCTAGAACCTGCATCCAATAGAGGCTACAAATTATTGTTGTGAAAACACATTGAATACTTGAACATAAAAGAAATATTTAAAAATCCCCCTCCAAATTACATAATATAATCAAAATTCTCTTACTACAAGGCATTTTAATTTAAATTAACAATGAAAGGGCAGTCACAAAAAAGATTCACCTATCTAGAAACTAAAATATGCACTCCTAAGTAATATATAAACAGAGTAAATCAGAATTAAAAAATGCACAGCAAAATGACAATGAATAACACATGTGAAAGGCAAGTAAAACAATGCTCAGAGGTAAATTCATAGCATTAAAAGTATTTATTTTTTTAATTCTCAAAAATATGAATTAAAATTTACAAAGACAAAAATATCTAACAAACTAAAAAAAGAAGTAGAACAGAAATAATAGTGATAGAATTTTAAAATGTATTTAAAAATAAAAGCATAGGAAAACAGAGCCTTAACATAACCCAAATCTGGTACTTTCAAAAACTAAATAAATGGTCAAGGTAATAGCAAGTTGATTAAGAGAAAAGACTGAAATTTTTAAAAAGTGAAAGAAAAGGGGATATAAAACTATAAGTGAGATTTAAAAACTAAGAGAATAATATAAACAAGTTTTGCCAATGCATTTTTAATTTTATTTTAATTTACGTATAATTTTATATACTTATGGGATAGAACAGGATGATCTGATATATGTTTATGATGTGGAATTGTTAAATAAGGCTAATTAAAATAATCACCTCACAGATTTTTTGCCATAAAAATATTTAAAACCTACTCTTTTAGCAATTTGAAGTATTATACTCACCATTCTGTGAAATCGATTTATTAAGGTTTATTTTTCTGGTCTAAAATGTTGTACCCTTTGATCAGACAAATAGACAATATATTTTTAAACTTAGAACAAAATAGTTTTCTAAAAAGTACATTACCAGAATGTTTCACAAAAACATAGGAAAGCTAAACAAACTAACAATTTATTTCTTTTTAATAAGAAAAGTTCTCCACAGAGCGAAAAAATAGTCTTAAAATTCATATGGAAGAACAAAATATCCAGAATAGTCAAAGCAATTCTGAGCAATAAGAACCTGATCAGGCATACATACCTGATTTCAAATTATATGAGAGTTATAGTAATGAAAACAGACACATAGACACCAGTATAATAGAAGATACAGAAAAAAATTTATACATTTATAGCCAGTGGATTTTTTTTTTCAAAGGAGCCAAAAACATACACTGGAGAAAATATAGTTTCTTCAACAAATGGTGCTGGAAAAACTAGATATGCATATATAGATAGATGGAATTAGATACCTATTTCTCACACTACACAAAGGCCAACTCAAGATGGATCAAAGACTTAGAAATTAGACTAGAGGAAACCATAGGACCAAATCTCCAACATATAGAAATTGGTAGAGACTTTCTCAATAAGATCTCCAAAGCTCGGTAAATAAAACCAAGAACCAATAAATGGGATGACATCAAATTTTTTAATTTGATGATCAAGAACCTAAAGAGAAAGTCCACAGAATGGGAGAAAATCTTTGCTAGCTACTCCTCTGATAGAGGACTAATACTTAAAACATATAAAGAACTCAAAAATGATTCTATAAAAGCAAAAAAGTCAATAAAATAGGCAATAGAACTGAATAGGCACTTCTCAAGAGAAAAATGCAATTGGACAATAAATATATGAAAAAAAATGCTCACCATCACTAACAATAAGGCAAATGCAAATCAAAACTACACAGAGATGCTACCTAACTCCAGTCAGAATGGCAAACAACAAGAATACAAACAATAACAAATGTTGGTGAGGATGTGGGGAAATAGGAACTGTTATATACTGTTGGTGAAATTGTAAGTTAGTACAGCCACTATGGAAAGCAGTTTGGAGGTTCCTCAAAAAACTAGGAATGGGACCACTATATGACCCAGCTATACCACTCCTCAGTATCTTTCCAAAAGAATTAAAGTCAGAATACTATAGTGATTCATGCATACCCATGTTTATAGCAGCATAATTTACAATAGCCATATTATGGAACCAACCCAGGTGTCCATCAACAGATGAAGAGATAAAGAAAATGTGGTATCTATATATAATGCAGTTATACTCAGCCATAAAGAACAAAATTATCTCATTTGCAGGAAAATGGATGGAACTGGAGAATACTATGCTAAATGAGGTTAGGCAGTCTCAAAATGTCAAGGGTTAGATGTTTTCTCTCATATGTTGAAGCCAAAGATAAAATAGGATATATAAGTGACTTTAAAATGAATAACTTTCAAAACATATAGATTAGTCGAAGGGGGTTAATGGAGGAAATTAGAAATGGAAACAGGGAAGATTGAGCAAGGTGGGACTGTAAAATGGCTCAGCTGCTATGGAAAACTGTTCTTCAAAAAGTTAAACATAAAATTACCATATCCCTGCATTTCCACTCATAAATATATGCACAAGAGGATTGAAAACATGTATCCACACAGAAACTTGTACATGGATGTTCACAGAAGCATTATTCATAAAAAAATATTGGATATAAATTCTGAAAACAACAAGGCAATTTTGTCTTTATCGATAGATAATATGATAGGCTACATGGAAAATTCAATAGAACTTCAAACTCTTATTGCCAGCAGCAAGTTTTCTGTATATATCATTAACTACAAAAAAAAAATCTATGGCATTCTAATAGTTCAACAATAACAAAAGGGAAAAATTAGGATAAGAATGTCATCTATTTGAATAAATTAATAAATAGAAAATAAGAAAATTTTGTACAATCATATATCTAGATTCTTCAAAATCTAATTTAAAAATATAAAAGATATTGAATGTAGACCCATACTATGTTGTATGGTGATAAAACTCATTACTGAAAAGATGTATGTTTATATCAGATTAATCTATAAATTCAATATGATTTTTAAAAAATCTTAAAAATTTATGTGGAGAATTTGGTAAATTACCTGAAGTTCAGATGGAAGAGGAAAGGATAAAAATTTAAAAAATAAAATGACAACCATAAGATCAGATTCTTTCCTCTCATGCCATATATCAAGGATGATTATAAAAACAAATATTAATCAAAATCATATGATAAACTGCTAGACCAAAGTCTAATGAAATAGAATAGATAGGACACACACACACACACATTTCACAAAGATGATTTTTAAAGAATTGTCTGTATGTATCACTTTGAATCTCACTATGATATACAATCATAATGCAGCAATAAAAGTAAATAAAGTAAAAGAATTATTTGTATAGAATATGCTTCCATTTCTATATGAAAATAAAATCAGGCCACTATAACCACCATCATAAAATAAATTTTCTAGCTGGACATGGTGGCTCAAGCCTGTAATCCTAGTACTTGGGAGGCTGAGACAGGATCACAGATTCAAGGACAGCTTCAGCAAGTAGTGAGACTCTGATCAACCTAGCAAGACCCTGGAAATTCTAATTGAATTGGTGTAGGGAGGAATGCTGGCATAGAATATTTTAATATTTCTACATTTTAGAAAACACAGGATTTTAGAAGAGGAAGGGAATCAAAAACCAATGTTCCTGAGACAGTGGCATCACAGGTTCACTGCCAGTCTCGGCAACTCAGTGATACCTTGTTTCAAAATAAAAATAAATTAGAGCTGGGGTATAGCTTAAAAGAAAAAAAGAAATTATCTGATTTGTCTGAAATCCTAAAGAAAAAGGGCAAAACAATATGATAGTGAATAATTCTTTCATTAAGATATAAAATGTCATATCCTATGAAGAAAAAAGATAGATGTACTTCACCATGTTAAATTTAAAAAAAAATTTGGAAAAACAGAAGAGTAATTAGAATTAAAAATAGATATTAAAATAATTACCAGCAGTTTTTTTAACAAAATAATAGAGCCATAAATGGTTAATTGCCCAATTAAATAATGACCAGATTCTTCTTTAGTCAACACTAACAGCATTCACATTTCAGCAAGTCAACAAAGCATATAAATATTTAACATCTCTTCAATATAACATTTTAGTGATAACAGAGACTACATAATTCTATCCATTGTGACTATGCACAAATTAACCAGGTTAAATATCAAAGATACACTGGGAATACTCTCAAACCAACAAGAGAATATTAATTAAATGAACTTTAAAGGACTCAGAAATAAAAGTAGAAAACAATTTTAACATGGATGAGTCAGTGCTAAAACAAGTACTGACCTAATCCAGACCATTAAAATTACCACCAAGATGTAGTATGATATATTATTAAGTTTAGATTACAGAAAGAATCTATAAGTACAGGTTACAGAAAATGTTTAATTTATTTCAAAACTCTGTTCTAGCAGGACGTAGTGGTGCACGCTTGTATTCCCAGCATTTGGGAGGCTGAGACTGGAGGATCAAGGTTCGCGGCCAGCCTCAGCTACCTAGTGAGGCACTCTGCAACTTAGTAAGACCCTGTTTCAAAATAAAGAATACAAAATAAGTCTGGGGGTGTAGCTCGGAGGTAGAATGCCCCTGAGTTCAATCCCCAGTACTGCAAAAAAACAAAAAACAAAACAACAACAAAAAACCTGTTCTATACGAATTTAATTCTGATCAGTATGAACAATATTTTTGTAGATCTACTGTATATAAGCCCTTTTCTTCAAAGCATTAACAATGAATAAAACAACCTGTTTGCATTGAAACAAAGCTGACCATTTGAAACCATTTACACTTAATGTTTGTAACTGTCAATTATGATTACATTTTTATAATGGTTAAAAATATTCTCTGTTGGTTTTCAATACATTTTTCTATGTGTTCCCACATTATATATTTCTCTTTTGCAAGACTTCAATTTAGAGTTTGCTAAGTGGGATAAACTGGTTCATTACTACAGAATTATGTCACTTAATATGTAATAATATAGTTGTAAAAAATGAAAAAATAAAGAACAGTGAAATCATATCCTTAAAACACCAAAATTATATGCTTTAATAGTATATACATGCAAATACTTAACTCTCCCTTTTTTTCTTTTTTTCTTTTTCTTTTTTTTTTTTTTTTTTTTTTTT